>PVIW01005573.1:0-17373 GCA_004026585.1 Noctilio leporinus | reverse complement strand
TGAATTGTAGTTTGAATCTCTGAGTTATTTAGTTCTGCTCTAATCTTGATGATTTCCTTCCTTCTACTTGTTCTGGGCTTTGTTTGTTGTTGCTCCTCTAGTTCTTGCAGCTTTGTGGTTAGGTCGTTTTTATAAACTTCTTGTAACCTTTTTTGGAAGGCCTGTATTGCTTTAAATTTCCCCCTGAGAGAAAGTTGTTAACCAATAGATTAAAATATGGCAACGAAAGCAGGGGGAGGGGGAGCCAATCAGAGCTTCCTATTGCCCTTAACATAGCTCACAAATCTTTTCTCAGTATGACTCAAGCCTTGCCATCCAACATCCAATATTATTCTTCTCCCGTTAGGTCCCTCCACTCCATATAATGAACTGTTAGATCCTCGAACTCTCCTGCTTTTCCCTATCCTGTGCTTTGAAATATAGCATGCCCTACATTTGGAACCCTCTTATCTCTCCCAGTCTTCTCATTGCTCCAAACCTCTTAACTCATTCTTTACTTCACTAAAGCCTAATCTTTTCAAAGGACTCAACTAAAACTTTTTTTTTTTAAGACTGTCTTCCCCCAAATCTTAAAATGATTAGGTCCTCTCTATTCCCTGCTCAATTTTAAGCTCTGTATTATGTTTACTGTTACCTATCTCTTATTCACTGCTGTACCTACAACATGTAGCATAGGAACTGACCCAAAGTAGAAACTCAAATGTATCTGATGAATAGAGAAATTAAATTGGGGTTACAGTTGGCAGCACATTGAGTGAGAGGGGGATAGATTAGAGAAAATGGGTGTTATTGAAACTAAGGGGAAAAACTTTCAAAAAGCAAGAGCAGGAGAAAGAATCAGACATGCAAGGCAACTAATCTAAAGCTCTGAAGCAACATTGTTCCAAGGAGGAATTATTTGGCCAGGCAAAAAATAGGGCAAGAAAATTAGATATAGTTAATTAGGAATCAGAGTGAAGCACTGTGAGAAACTGAAATCACTGCATGCCTAGCCTGTGCCTAGAGGGAAGATTGAACTTTCAGTTAAAGGAAACATTAATTCTCTTCCAAGGAAGAAGCTAAAATGGGGAAAAACTTAAATCTTCATCTACAAAAAAATAGTTCTGTTTGCTTAATGAAGTCACAGTTCAAAGTGTACTCCCTGTCACTTCAGAGGACAGATAACCCAGGCTACAGTACAAGAATTGTTTCTTTTCTCTGTCAAGTGGGTATAAGGAAGCTCCTTGGATGTACTTTTACCCTTTCTGTACATAACTAAAGCCATTATTTTTTCAAAAATCAATTTTATGAGCTTCATGGAACCTCCTAGGATTACACTGTTCCTTATTAGAGGAGCAAGAGAAAGTGGAGAAATAAGAAAGCAAGAAAGGGAGATAAAAAGGAAAAGTGGGAACATATTTCTAAGATTTTTAAAGTAAGTGCTCAATGTATTTATGGCAACTTAATTAATGCATTTGAGATTTAAGAGAACAATACAACTCTTTCCACTGTCTTGAAGTTTGTGGAGGCCTGCTGGGAACAGGACTTGTATAATGACAAATACACCTGGAAGGCTGTGGTCCAAGGCCATTTTTGCTGAATATAAGCTGGGTCTCCAGAACCAGAAGGAGCACACAGCTCTTCTTAAACTTGAAGATTGAAATGAAACTGAATTCTGACTGGGCCAAAGATGTACCTATATGTACAAAGCAAAGATTGACAAAATGACTCCTGATGGCAAACTGAATAAAACCAGGGTAATCTGGAGGAAAGTAACTAATGCTTATGGAAACAGTGGAATTGTGCCAAATTCTGAAGCAACATTTCTGCTAGGGCCATTTGACACAGAATCTGTGTAATGCTGTACCATTAAAGAATTTACTTATTAAAAAGTAAATAAAAGTGGGTTTGTTTTTTGTAAAAAACAGGACCAAATTTCTTCAAGATTAACTATACCAATGCATCCAGGAAAGAAATGAACTAAGATTATTAATGTCAAACTCTGTACTGGACAAACTTTTACTCATGAAAGTAAAAAATGAATTTTATTTAATGAATCCTTCTCATGTTATGGATGTAGAAATAGGCTCAAAAGAGGTTAAGAACATGATAAAATTTGAAATTCAGATCTGTTTGATTTCAAAGCCCTTTCTCTTTCCAATAAACTTTATTTACCACACAGTATTTAACATATGTACCTGTATTTTAAAATACAAAATGATATATAAAATAAAATTATATATTTTTTATATAAAAGCAATTTCTCATCAACAAATCAGATAACTAGTATTCACTGTATCTATTAGTTTATGTAACAAACTGGGTGGCTTAAAACAACAGAAATTCATTATCTCACAGTTTTGGACATTAGAAATCCAAAATTAAGATGTTGTCAGGACCATGTTCCTACTGAGGAGGGGAAAATTCTTCTATTGTATGACAATCTCAGATGTTCCTTGGTTTATGGCAGTGTGTAACTCCAGTCTTTTTCTCTGTCTTGCATGGCTGTCTTCCCAATGTGTCTGTTTTCTTTGTGTGTGGCGTTGTCATCCCAACCTACCCTTTATGTAGCATTGTTTTCTCTTCTTCTAAGGATACCAGTCATATTGGAATAAGACCTACTCTAATGCAGTATAATTTCATGTTAACTTGATTACATTGTCAATTACTCTATTTCAAGTAAGATCATATTCACAGGTACCAGTGGATTTCAATGTATCTTTCTGGGTACACAATTCAACCCATAATAATTCTATAAATCATTATGGAGTAACTCATAGCATATAAAGGTAGTAGGGGAGGAGCAGGTTTAAATAACAGAAAGCATAGCTAGAGAGTAAGAAAAAGCTGGGTACTGTGGTGTCATGTAGACCAAGGGAAAAGTTTTGAGGAAAAGCTGTCATTGTTAATTGCTGTAATTATTTATTTACACTATTCTATCTATAAGTAGATTGTGAGCCAAGCACAGCTGTATATTCTGTAAATCTTTGTATTCCTGCAGTTTCTGACATATGTTTTGGGTACCCAGTTCATACCCAGTTAAAAATTGTTGAGTGAATGACCATATCTGCACATTTATATTGGATCTACTTTTTTTCATGTCTTTCACCTTTATATTGTGAATTTATTGACTATAAAAATCTTACCTAAACTTTGTAAACTCATATTTGGCACTATGTGCTATGTTTGGACTCAATAAATGTTTGATGATTGAATCAGCAATTTGCACTGGGTCTTAACCAGAGTGTGCATAAAAATGTGGTAGGGTTACCACAGATATTACCCACATGTCTGGTACTTTTCTGGATGACGTAATAAAAATATTCTGACATAAGATCACTATCAACTCATCTTTCTAGTATACATAGGATGTATCGTTTCTTTGAAATGTGTGAGTCCATCTAGTTAGTATTTTCCTCACTTAGAAACTCAAAAGTATTTTTTATTCAATTTAGCAATTAAATGAAAAAACCCTGGGATTAGTTTAATGTACTTATAATGAAAAAAAATTGAGTTAATGTTGCATAGCTTATTTTATAAGCTGGAAACTAAATAAGTTCACAAAGGGTAAAATGAAATAAGTTTTTGTTGATATAGTGCTTTATGACTTTTCAAAGCACATTTTATGCATAAGTCATTTATTTGGGAAAGTTGAGTATTGACCATATGTTAGGTGCTAGAGATAGAAAGATGGTAAGATTTAATACTTATTCTCAAGGAACTGGATGTAATGGAGAAACATATAGAGAAACAATCTAATCGGTTGGCCAGAGAGTCCTTTAAGGTTTTTCATACAATGGCTACAGTGGTGCCTAGTTTTTTTGTTTTTGTTTTTAACTTTATTTGAAACAATTTTGTTAGATTTCAATGTGATAGCATCAGCATGCATTTAAAAAATAAAATGTGCCCTGGCTGGTGCAACTCAGTGGATTGAGTGCTGGATTGTGAACCAAAGGGTCACTGGTTCAATTCCCAGTCAGGGCACATGCCTGGGTTGCAAGCTGGGTCTCCAGCCAGGTCCTCAGCTGGAGGCGCACGAAAGGCAACCATACATTGATGTTCCCCTCCCTCTCTTCCTCCCTCTCTTCCCCTCTCTCTAACAAAATAAAATAGTATCTTTAAAAAAGTAAAAGATGAGCCCTGGCTGGTGGCACAATGGATAGGGTGCTGGCCTGAGAACCAAAGGTCAGTGGTTCGATTCCCAGCCAGGGCACATAACCAGGTTGCAAGCCAGGCCTCCAGCCAGGTTTGTAGCTGGAGGCAGGTGAAAGGCAATTGTACATTGATGTCTCTCTCCCTCTCTCCCTTCCTTTCTTTCTAAAAATAATAAAATCTTTTAAATAAAAAAGATGAACAACGTTTTCAGCGTATTATGATTTATTATTCCAAGAAAGGTAAAAATGCAACTGAAATGCAAAAAAAAAGATTTGTACAGTATATGGAGAAGGTGCTGTGACTGAACAAAAGTGTCAAAAGTGGTTTGCAAAGTTTCTTGTTACTAATAACATGTTGACCAAATAATTGTTTGCTGTAGGGCTGTCTTATGCATTGGAAGGTGTTTAGCAGCACCCTGGCCTCTACCCTCTAGAAGCCAATAGCCAGAGATAGCTGACATATTCAAAATAGCCAAGTCAATAAAAAATTTTTTATTTTTGTGAAAATAAAAAAATGTGTCTTTTATTTTATGGGAAAAACATAATGGACTTTTTGGCTAACTCAATATAATGCATGATTAAATGCTATAGTAGAATTATTTACAGAGGGACTGGTAAATACTAAGGAACTTGATTAACTGCTTCCCGAAGTCAGAAAAGAAAGGGTTCACTAAAGATGAATCCTAATGGATGAAAAGTAGTTTACCAGACTTAGAAAGGGGTAAGGATAGGAGATTATAAATGAGTCCAGGAACACTTAAAAGTATATTTGTACCTTCATTGGTCAAGCGTTCAATATGAGAGTGGAATGTAAGGTGAGAAGGAAGGGAGTTTGATAAAAATATTCATTTGTAGGGCTAGACTATTACTGTTTTTATTGTAAAATATAAACAAGACACAATCTACTATTTTAATCACTTTTAAGTTTATAATTCAGTGGCATTAAGTACATTCACAATAGTGTATAATTATCACCACTATTCACATCCAGAACTTTTTTTATCATCCCAAACAAAAACTCTGTACTCATTTAGCAATAACTGTCTTTCTCCCTGAGCCCCTGCTAACCCCTTTTTATTTTATTGTTGTTTCAGTGAACTAGTCTATTCTAGATACTTCGTATAAGTGGGATCATATCTGTTTGTCCTTTTGTGTCTTTCTTATTTCATTTAGCATAATGTTTTCAAGATTTCTCCATGTTGTAGTATGTATCAGAACCTTCTTTTTATGGCTGAATAATATTCCATTGTATGAAATATATCACATTGTGTTTATTCATTCATCTGTTGATGGACACTTCAATTGTTTTCACCTTTTGGCTATTGTGAATAATACTCCTTTGAATACTGTTATACAAGGATCTGTTTAATTCTCTGTTTTTATTTCTTTTGGGTATGGACATAGGAGTGGAATTGTTGGGTCACATGGTGATTCTATGTTTGAAACCTTAAAACTGTTTTTCACAGTGGCTGCACCATTTTACATTCCCATCAGCACTGCATGAGGGTTCCAGTTTCTCCATATCCTTGTCAACACACCTTGTTTTATAATTTTGTTTGTTTTATTTTTATTTTTTAAAATAATAGCCATTCCAGTGGGTGTGAAGTTGTATCCCAAGGTGGTTTTGATTTACATTTCTCTGATGACTAATGATGTTGAATATCTTTTTATGTGCCCCTTGGGCATTTCTTTATCTTCTTTGAAAAAATGTCTCTTCAAGTCCTTTGCCCATCTTTGAATTGGATTGTTTGTTTTTGTTGAATTCTTTACTTATTCTAGATATATATACTTGTAAACCCTCATCAAATATATGATTTGCAAATATTTTCTCCTTGATGTGGGCTGTCTTTTCCCTCTGTTGATAGTGTCCTTTGATGAACAAAAGTTTAATTTTGATGAAATCCAATTTAATCTATTTTTTCATTTGTTGCTCATGTTTTGGTGTCATGTTTAAGAAACCATTGCCAATATAGTCAAATTTTTATTTTTAAGAGATAATTATGGGTGTTGTATGGAGGATAATTGTAGAGAAAAGAAAGAAAAGTCAAGTTCAGTTAGGAAATACTGCAGAAGTTTAGGCAAGAACTATGGGTCTAAATTTAAAACAACTCCTTTAAATAATAATAATGGTAATAATAATAATAATAGCTAACATTTATTAAGCACTTAACTATGTGCCAGACTCTGTTGGATTTGTTTATTTCAGATATAATCCTTTTAACAACCCTGTGAGGAAGATAATATTCTCATCTTACAGATGAGGAAGCTGAAGTTCAAGAGAAGTTAAGCAGTATGCCAAGGTAATAGAGCTAATAAGTCATGGATTCTGAATTCAGACCCAGGAAATTTAACCTTAGAGTCTGTTCTTTTAAACACTATATTATTAGGCCTTTACATAATCAGTCTTTTCTTACCTGAAGCACTTTGTTCAGTATTCATTATATGATGTAAGTTTAAGACAGACCCAGAGAAGAACAACTAAAAACAAGGGAAGAAAGAGCAGTTACTAGAGAACCAACTAAAAAGACTTAGGAAAAAAAAGCTTAAAAGAGCATGTGACTAAAGAATATGGATAAAGACTTTCTATACAAGGTAGTTTTGTTCTTATACACATTCTACTCATAAATGACCCATTCTTATAATTTATGCTGCTGTCCTAGTGCTATGTAATATCTCTTCCCTTGCTGGAGGAAAAGAGGACGTTATTTTATATATTAGTGGGGAAAGTTTTGTTTTTCTTTTTTTTAACAGGTTTTGCTTCCTTAAATGATGCCCCTTTCTGACACAAGAAACATCTATTCCTCATATTTACTCTTGAAATGCCTTCCATTAGAGACTTATTTGAGTTAACTGCATAGTGTACCCATTTCCCAAAATAAACATAGTCGGAAGGAATTATTTTTAATGGTGGTAAAAACATAACATAAAATTAACTATCTTAACTCTATTAAATTGTACGGGAATGTTTGCTCTATATTATTGTGTAAAGATCTCTAGAACTTTTTCACCTTGCAAAACTGAGATTCTAAACCCATTGAACAAAACCCCCCTTTTTTTCCCTCTCCCCAACCCCTGTCTGAAAACAGTTATTTTTTATTTGAGAAAAGATTTTAATATACAAACTCTTATGTTGGTATAAATTAATTACTCATTTAAGGATTCCCCTTTATTAACAGAACAAAATTGTACTAAATTAGAATCCTTAGGAAATGTAGAATATATACTCACTCCACGTGCTGAGAACTGAAACAATCTTTCCAGCACAGAAAAAATTAATATCAGAAAACTGAGGGATGACTCTGCCATCAAAATTTTTATTTGAAAGTAATGAGTATGATCAGGGGAGTTAATTTTCACGGAAAGTAAGCTATAACTGTATTTTGGCCTTCACCAGAATGACTTTTGTTGAAAAGTAAATTCCTTTGGTAGTCCATATTGAGAAAACAGCTTAAACACATCCCCTTAAATACACTATAATCAGGCTTTTGCCCCCACCTCAGCACCAAGCATCCTTTTCAAGGTACTAGTGATTTCAGTGTTGCTAAGTTCAGCTGTTAATACTCATCATCTTACTTTACCTATGAGCCGCATTTAACTTCCTCACCCCTGGAACAAATTCTTCATTTTGGCTTTTGGGAAATGTACCTTTCTTTCCTTCTACCTCATTAGCCATTCCTTCTCATTCTTCTTTTCTGGTCCATCCTCAAACGGAATACTTTACAGCTTAGTCCTTGGACCTCTTCTTTACATGTAATCCCTGCCACCTCTTTAAATATCTATATACTGATGATTTCCAAATTCCTGTCTTTTGCTTAGACTATTCCTTTGAACTCCAGGCTTGATATATAACTCCCTACTCATCATCTCCTTTTGGATGGCAAATATGGTTTTAGAATTAACCTATCCAAAGCCAAACTCCTGATCTTTCTTCTAACCCCAAAACTTCTACTCATAGTCTTCCCCAACTCAGTTGATGGCAACTCCCTCCTTTCAATTCCTCAGGCCAGAAACTTTGTGGTCATTTTTGTCTCTTTCTTTCTCATCCCCATATCCAATTTATCAGCAAATCCTAACTCAGCTTTAAAATATATCCAGAACCCAAACACTTCTCCCTACCCACATTATTACCATCCTGGTCTCACGTACTACCACCTCTTGCCTTGATTGTTGGTGATAGTTCAATTGGCTGCCATTCTTTTGTCCTTACTCCCACTTTAATCCCATTTTCAACACAGCATAAGATCATATTAAAATGTCAATTAGATCTTGTTCCTTGTCTGCCCAAGATATTACAGTGGCTTCCATTTCAATTGCAGTAAAAACAACAGGTGTTGTAGCATTTTCTTCCCTCATAGTTATCTGACCTCATCTTTTACTACTCTTCTTGTTGTTCTCTTGATTCACACTACACTGACCTCTTTGATGTTCCTTGAAACATAAGTCATTCTCCTGTGATAGGACTTTTGTGCTGGCTGTACCTTCTGCCTAAGGCACTCTTTCCCCAGTTAACTGCATCAGTAATTTTTGCTCTTACAACCCTTTGTTCAAATGACACCTTTTTGTTAAGGCTTTCTCCCTTTTCTCCATCTCTGATGTATTTTCTCCACAGCACTTACCGTTTTTAATACATTTTATGACTTTTTATTGTATGCTCAGCCCCTTAGGAAAGCAGGATTTTGTTTTTGTGATTTGCAGTATCCCTAGTGCTTAGAACAATGACTTGCAGAAAATAGGTACTCAATAAATATTTGCTGAATAAATTAACATAGGAAGAAGTTAAAGGCACCTTTACGATCTTAAAACAAGACATGGCAACAGTGGTGGGTAGTCTTGGCATGAGGCTACTGGGACATGACCAAATAAGAGGAGACCTGGAAGTGGAAGGTGTGACTACAATCTAATAGCATAAAAAACTGGGAACAGGGGGACAGAGGGGAGCAAAAAAGGGATGGATGTAATACAACAACAATAAAATTTAAAAAAAAACAAAAAACTGGGAGCATGTTGGAAGGATGGGAACAGTGGATATAGTGACATTTTTATCTATAAAAATTAACATAACTTATGTGAATCAATTCAAGTTTGGTTTTGATTTTAAAGGAGTCCATGTAATTTTTAGTAGTATAAAGGAAAGGGAAGGATACACTGTTTGCTGACAATGCATGGACTTAGTAAAGAATAGTTTAATTATTAGAGATGCTTAAACTACATTGACTATGCTAAGAACACCATTTCTGATAGCCGGATAGAGAAAATGGTGCCCACCTTATGGGAGGCATTGAATGCCTGGTAGAAGGATGTTAGATTCTACACTGTGATAAATAGTATTCAATCACAAAATCTTGACTAGAGGAAAGATTTGATGGCAAACAAGTTTTTGCAAAGATGTTTCTTACTACTTTTGGGAAATTTCCTCATGTTGAGTGACTGCTGTGTGCCAGAGTATTACAGGGGTGAGCAAACACATACAATCCCTGTTCTAATGGCGCTTATGTTCTAGTGCAGCTAGACCAGAGTATTCCATGTAGATCAAGGTGGTTGTCATGAATGTAGAAAGAGTTAAGAGTCAGATCTGAGAGAAGAAAAAGAATTGGCAGGACTTGGTGATGGCTTGTATAGAGTGTGAATGCATGCAGTTATAGGCACTGATGGACTGGTGAATAGGATGAGGGGAAAAGGAAGAATCAAAAGGTTGATGATGGCACTGAAGATAATGGGGAAGTTGAGAAGGGCTGCTAATCTGTGGAGAAACTATTTATTTATTCAAGTTTTAGGGATTTATGAGAGATGCAAGTGGAAATGCCTTATGGGCTGGATGTGGCAAATAGGGAGGAGACTCTTGTTCTTATACTTTTAACGCTGCCTTGCTTTTCCTACCCACCTCCCATTCTCTCCTTCCCTTTCATAAAACCCACCATCTGCACCCTCTTATTTGGCTTTAAATTTTCTCACTCACTCAACATATCCTTTGCAGGGCAACAGGAGGCACTGCTCTGTGTCTCCCTCATTCTGGGACTCAGCTATGGTAGAATGAGCTAGTGATGAATTGTGCTCCTAATTGCTTATGCTTAGAAATGGTTCATGTAATTTTGCTCACATTTCATTGCCCCTTCCTCAACCCAACTTAAAAGGAATGAGGTGAGAATTATTATAGGAATATTTGCCAACACTCATGACTACCAAAGTCCTTGATTATTAATTTATTCTGACATAAACCTGCACATCGGATTTCAAATCCTTGAAATTTAAAGTTTATGAACTTCAGACTTAAATATTTATGGGTGAATAGATTAAAAAAGAGAATAGAACTGCTGAACAAACTATACTTTTCAACTTCATCTGAACTGCTGATCCTTCTTTCTTTCCAGCAGCCCTGTTATTCTTTACTTTCTGCATTTGAGCTAAGATTCCATGTTCTTTTCTTTCAATTTAGTTTTTTGCCATTATTCTCTCCTCTAAATGGCTATTTCAAGCACAGCTGCAGAAAATTATGTAAACATACTGGTATTGTAGAAGTTTATAATTGGGTACCCGAACTGGCTTTTTAACAAATTACATTTCTGTAGTCCACATACCTGTTCCAACAACTTTCCAACTTTTACTATCAGACTTCCCCTCACCTCCTAACCCCCCATTTAAACAACTTTTCTTCTTCTTCCAGCCTAGCAGGTGATCTTCCTTCTGCTTGTCCAAGAATTGTGCAGGAGCTAAAACTTTTACTACCAATCAATGGGCATACTCCATCTCTACCCATATGTTTTTCCTCCTTGTTCTTTAGGGCCAGCCTCTCTGTATTCAATCTTCACCTTTTCAAAGACCTTGTATTATTATCTTTGCACTTTCCCTCTTAATCGACCTATCCCTACTTTCTCCTCAGCACTTAAAAAACACTTCTCTTTCTTCCCCTTCCCAAATTTCTTGAAAAGAGAATTGTCTTTGTTCACACTTGCATTTTCTCTCCCTACTTGTAAGATTTCAGCATATTTTACCTAGTGCTGTGTGCTCCTGGCTCCCATACCACCAAAACTGTCCTGTTTTTCTTTTATCTCTCAATTCTATGTACTTAGTCTCCTTTGCTGAATTCGCCTCTATTTGTTAGTTACAGTTCATAGTTTTCTGAGATACTTGTCTCTTTCCTTCTGTTCTCTTATAAGTAATCGTATTCACTCAGAAAATTTCAGTTATGCTGATGATTCCAAAATGTGTATCCTTTACTCAGACCTCTCTGCATATTGCTATATATCTAGGCCTTCCATTGTGTCTTTCATTTAGTAGATGTTCAATAAAGGTTTTCCTTGTGACAGAATGAATGAAATAAACTAACTTTGTAGTGATTCCTTGTGATTTTCCTGAACAGATTAAGATTAAATACTTTGTACCCTCAGGCCTAGTATATAGTAAATCTTCAGTAAATGCTTTATGAATGACTGACTGAAGAAAAGTGAATGAATAAAAAACTTTGTGGCGATTTATTATAGCCAACCAAGACCAGAGACCTTGCTTATTCTCTTTAAAAATGTAACAAAATAGCTTCAACTAAGGCTTGCTTCAGGAGAGACAACTGCTTTAACATATCAATAAAACTTGCAGGTGTCTTTGGAATGTTGACTGAATAATGTGTACAGTGAAAGAGTAGTTAAGAAAACAAGGTTAATTGCCTACCTGATACAGTATATGCACAGCGGTCATGATTACAGACTCTGGTCTGGGACTACTTGGGAGAATACACAGAATCTACTGTAGGTATATGATAAAAGACACAGTTGTTCTCATCTGCAAAATGGACAGCCTACCTCATAGGGTTAAATACAATAATACTTGCAAAGTACTAAGCACAAGACCTGGCACAAAATGAGCATTTATTAAATGCCCATTAGTTATTTTAATGATATTCCATTTTGATCTTGCTGGTATAGGTGCCAGCCAAAGACATACTTTAGATGAGTAATCACTAAGCCTGGCTGCTTATCAGAGTTACTTGAACTTAAAAAATATATATTCCTGAGGGGTGGGTGCCATGCACCCAGGGAGGGGGAAAAATACATTTTTTTTCCAGGGCCCATCCTCAGACTGCTGAATCACGCTGGAGTAGGGTAGAGGAGGCAAGAATTTATTTCTTTAAACTCCCCAGGTAATTCTGAGCATCAGCCAGGTTTGATGGTTACAGAAAATAAAGCTGCCTTTAGGAATCATCTGAGCATGAGGTATAATCAGGAAATAGGTATCTGGTATAGAGATAAAGGAGCCAGAAATAACATCTGTAGAACTCCAATTATATATAACCTTTGGGATCCATGGTCATTGCTGTGCTGATTGCCCAAGAACAGATCATAGTGAAAGTGAAGCATGCACAGCTGAGCCATTTTTAAGGTCCCAGAACGAAAAGAGAAGCAGAGCAACTGAGCTGGTAATAGCTGCTAAAATTAATTCAGAATGAGTAGCCATGTGGGATGGGGATAGCATTAAAAGAGCTTCAGAAAGAGGTGGTAGAAATATAAAGGTTAGGTTTTAGGAAATGGAGGAAGAAAGATTAGAGGAAAATAAATGAAGTAGCTGGGGATGAGCAAGAAATGCTATAGGAAAATATCAGAAGGTAATTTTTACTGGAAAAAAAAGAGAGATTAACATTGTGCCCAGAGAGAGAAAAAAGCAGTCTTAGGAAGGATAGTAAACACAGTTTAGGAGATTAACATAGAAAAGGCCAAAGAGAGCTTAGATTATCAATCTGTAATAATAGATGGATTCCAAATCCCAGAGAAATAAGTGTTACAGAAGGAGAGAGGTAAACAAAACCTAAAGTAATGAAGTTGATAACTAAGGGGAAGTAAATGAGAGTTCAGAAGAAATCTTCAAGGATAATTAAAATTATACAAATATGGGTAAAGTACAACTTAAGGTAGGAGAGTGTAGTACAAACAGTATGGAACATAAAAGTCTTGAGAGTCATTCAGCAAACATATATTGAGTGTTGGTTATCAGGTGGTATGTCAGAGGATGGACACACAGGGATGAAT
Source organism: Noctilio leporinus (assembly GCA_004026585.1). NCBI lineage: Eukaryota > Metazoa > Chordata > Mammalia > Chiroptera > Noctilionidae > Noctilio > Noctilio leporinus. Next base: position 4,226 of record PVIW01005573.1, on the reverse strand, counting down.
GAGACACAATCCTTCTCTCATGGAATTTTCAATTCTGATAAACATTATGGGTAGAAAAGAAACAGGGGGACAGTTTTATTGAAAATTAGACTGAATGTGCCCTGGTCAGGTGGCTCAATTGGTTTGAGTGTTGGCCCATGCACCAAAAGGTTGCTGGTTCTATTCTGGTCATGGCACATACCCAGGCTGTGGGTTCCATCCCCAGTTGGGGGGTGTATAGGAGGCAATCAATCAATGTTTCTCTCTCACATTGATGTTCCTTTCTGTTTCTTTCTCCTTCCTTCCCTCCTTCTTTCCCCTTCCTCTGTCTGAAATCAATAGACATATCCTCAGGTGAGAATTAAAAAGTAAAAAGACTGAATGTGAAAAAAAGAATGTTTTATTTTTGAGAGGACTGAATATAAGGCTCTTCCTAGTAGACTCTGGGACCAGGTAAGGCATTGTGAGCACTATGGGTTTTTGAAAGGTATCTTGGGTTGGCACAAAAGTCCATTATGTTTTTTCTGTAAATTAAACGACATTAAATTTTTTTTTCATCAATAACTTTATTGATTTGGATATTTTGAGTAAATTGGCTATCTGCTGCTTTTGGCTTCTCCGCTATTGGCTTCTAGAGGATAGACGACAGTGGTACTGCTAAACATCTTCCAATGCATAAGACAACCCCACTGCAAAGAATTATTTGGCCAAATGTTAATAGCACCAAGAAACTTCGCAAACCACTTTTGATATGTTCAATCAGCCACAGCACCTTTTCCCTATGTTGCAGAAATCATTTTTTGTGTTTCAGTTGTGTTTTACCGTTCTTAAAATAATAAAGCATGATATGCCAAAAATGTTGTATTATCTCCTTCCATCTTCAATATTAAAGTGACTGCACAAAAATTCACCAGTTTTGATTTTTTTAAAAGTACACTGATATTACAGTGGTCATAATACAGTCTAACAAAATTGATGCGAATAAAGTTAAAGACAACTAAACTCTATTAGAGCCATTGTATGGAAAAAAAATGTAATGGACTTTTTGGATAACCCAATATTAGAATCTAGATTGAAGCCTGTCTGACCATAGATATAAATTAGGCAAGATGGAGTGGTTTTGGAATGTCTGTCTGTCCATCTGTGTCTATCCGTTCATCTCTCTATCCATATCTATTCCTCATCCTACAGAAAATTTGAAATTTGAAACGAAAGAGAAAATAATTACATGGTATCTTTCTTGCATATTGTAAATAAGGATATTTTGACAAAGGTGTGAAGGTAACCAAAAAGGGACCTATGAAACCAGACCATGAGAATTCTTTTATAAAATAAGAATTAAATAATACTTCTTAGAATTTATGTACTGTTACTTGTCTGGATATACTTAGAAAGAAAAGAAAGAAAATATTCCTATAGCATTGCCAATTCATCAGTGAGTATGTGTGGCAAAGTGCAATATCTTTTTCCAATCATGCAATAGTAAGAGCTCTAATTTCTTAACAACTAGGAAGTTTTGGCAGAGTCATTTAGAAAATAAGCAAATTTCTTGTAGGACACAAGGAAATTAAAACTATAAGAAGGAATAATCAGAAGAGAAGCCAAACTTTCTGTTGAAGATGACAGGATGGTAAAAGTATTAAAAGAAGTGAAGGGTCTTAGAAAAAAAGGTTAAACCAAAGGAGTTAAAGAACTAAGGAGACCTATCTATATGCAGAAATGATTAATGCAGAGAAATAAAACACAAACTTGAAGAAATTGGATCAAATGTTAAAAATTAGAAACCAAATGAGAGACATTTTTATAAACAAACTCAAACTGGTAGAAAACCTAAGACTAATGCCAAAATTAAGTTGTTGCTTTACATACAAGGAAGTGTCATGAAGTAAAAACACATTCAGATTTCCTTAAAAGGACAATATTGAATGTTAGAAAATTTCCTTATCAAACCATTTTAGGAACTAGCTAAGAATTTGGGGGTAGGGTATACATGTGAATCAGATGCCTATAATATTGCAGCGTCAAAAAGGTGAACAGACACCTAGATTCTAAAAATGAGCAAAAATTACTTCAATTGAAAGAGAACTGGGTGTAATGATCTGCCAGCTGGACTGTGTGACATCTTCCAGCGCATTGCTGGCACTTCTGTTCAAAGGCATGTATGGAAGGTGAAGTAACTAGCACAATGAAATAGTGTTAATAGGAAGTAAGAGAAATGAGGAACTAGTACCTGCTAATAATACTAAATACTGCATATAAAGCTTTTCTGAGAATCCTATTGAAAAGATTGGCAGAAGTAATAGAGAACATGAGAGGCCAAGTGAACAGTATGTTGTAAGGGGGTCTGAGAAGCTAACTGAAAAATCCTTACATGGCAAAGGAATAGGGTGGGAAATAAATTTATTATGCTTGGAATAAGAGAAGACTTTTATTGAAATATGCTGATTTTGTTTAATACCCTGTGAAATGTGTTGTTCCAGACCACCTTCTGAAATGTGAATACTTCATATATGAGCCATGGGGATCAGTGTCTCCATTCTTAATAAAGAATGAAGAGAAAATTAAAATGATAAGAATAAAGTAGTTCTGCTCATATAACTCTTTTGATTTTTGTAGTCTGTGGATTGAATTTCCCCTCCTCCATTAAGGGAATTTTTAAGCCCTGGCTGGTGTGTGGCTCAGTGGATTGAGTGCTGGCCTGTGAACCAAGGGGTCACCAGTTCAATTCCTGGTTAGGGCACATGTCTGGGTTGTAGGCCAGGTCCCCAGTTGGGTGCATGGGAGAGGCACCCACACATTGATACTTCTCTCTCTCCCTTCCCCTCTCTCTAGAAATAAATACAACCTTTAAAATAATTTTTTAAAGTATGTGAGGATATAAAAGCCAGTCTAGGAAAGCTGAGGTCACTCATAGCCTTGTATTCAAGAATAATACCTCTAGCAATTTTAAAAGCAAGTTTAAAATAAACAGTACAGGCAAAAAGAAGTACAGAGAAGCTGGAATAGCCTCATAGAAATGGATAAAAAAACAAAATAATACAAACTTGGTCAGTGCTTGAGTCGTCGTGCTCTGCTGAATTGGCTTCTGGTTGCTTGTGGGCCTGTGTGTGCGTGCGCCGACATGGCCTCAAATGACTATACCCAACAAGCAACCCAAAGCTATGAGGCCTACCCTACCCAGCCTGGACAGGGTTATTCCCAGCAGAGCAATCAGCCCTATGGACAGCAGAGTTACGGTGGCTACAGCCAGTCAGGGGACACTTCAGGCTATGGCCAGAGCACCTACGGTTCTTATGGACAGACACAGAACACAGGCTATAGCACTCAGTCAGCTCCCCAGGGATATGGCTCAACTGGTGGCTATGGTAGTAGCCAGAGTTCTCAGTCATCTTATGGGCAGCAGTCCTATCCTGGCAGTGGCCAGCAGCCAGCTCCTAGCAGCACCTCGGGAAGTTACAGTGGCAGTTCTCAGAGCAGCAACTATGGGCAGCCCCAGAGTGGGGGCTACGGTCAGAAGCCTGGCTATGGTGGGCAGCAGTCTCGCTACGGACAGCAGCAAAGCTCCTATAATCCTCCTCAGGGCTATGGACAGCAGAGCCAGTATAACAGTAGCAGTGGAAGTGGCGGAGGGGAGGGGGAGGTAACTATGGTCAAGACCAGTCCTCCATGAGTGGTGGCGGCAGTGGTGGTGGTTATGGCAATCAGGACCAGAGTGGTGGTGGTGGCGGTGGCTACAGGGGAGGCCAGCAGGACTGTGGGGGACAAGGCCAGGGCGGTGGCGGTGGTTACAACCGCAGCAGTGGTGGCTATGAACCCAGAGGTCATGGAGGTGGCCATGGAGACAGAGGCGGCATGGGCGGAAGTGACCGTGGTGGCTTCAATAAATTTGGTGGCCCTCGGGACCAAGGATCACGTCATGACTCAGAACAGGATAATTCAGACAACAGTACCATCTTTGTGCAAGGCCTGGGCAAAAATGTTACAATTGAGTCTGTGGCTGATTACTTCAAGCAGATTGGTATCATTAAGACAAATAAGAAAACAGGGCAATAAACTCAAGATGGATAAAGGATTTAAACATAAGCAGTGCCACCATAAAGGTCCTGGAGAAAAATATAGGCAGTAAACTTTCAGATATCCTACGCAAAAATATGTTTACTGATACTTCACCAAGGGCAAAGGAAATCAAAGAACGAATCAACAAATGGGACTATATGAAATTGAAAAGTTTCTGTTCAGCTAAAGAA
>PVIW01005572.1:93528-103980 GCA_004026585.1 Noctilio leporinus | reverse complement strand
TTTTCAAAGAACCAGCTCCTGGTCCTGTCGATTCTTCGAATTGTAGTTTGAATCTCTGAGTTATTTAGTTCTGCTCTGATCTTGATGATTTCCTTCCTTCTACTTGCTCTGGGCTTTGTTTGTTGTTGCTCCTCTAGTTCTTGCAGCTTTGTGGTTAGGTCATTTTTATAAACTTCTTGTAACCTTTTTTGGAAGGCCTTTATTGCTATAAATTTCTCCCTGAGAACTGCCTTTGCTGTATCCCATAGGTTTTGGGCTGTTGTGGTTCATTGTCATTTGTTTCCAGGAACTTTTTGATTTCATCTTTAATCTCATTGTTAACCAATTCATTGCTTAAAAGCATGTTATTCAGTCTCCAGGAGTTAGAGAATTTTTGTTTTTTTCCCTTGAGATTGGTTTCTAGTTGCAAGCCATTGTGATCTGATAAGATACTTTGTATGATTTCAATTTTCCTGTATTTGTGGAGGCTTGTCTTGTGACATAGCATGTGGTCTATCTTGGAGAATGATCCATGTGCATTTGAAAAGAATGTGTATTTTGCTTCTTTGGGGTAAAAGACTCTGTATACATCAGTTAGGCCCATTTCCTCTAGAGTGTTGTTCAATGCCACAAAATCTCTGGGGATATTTTGTTTCGAAGATCTGTCCATTGTTGATAGTGGGGTATTAAAATCCCCTACTATTAGTGTGTTGCTGTATATGTCTTTCTCAAAGTCTTCCAAGATTTTCCTTATATATTTCAGAGCTCCTATGTTGGGTACGTATATGTTTATCAGAGTTATTTCTTCTTGATGGATTGTTCCCTTAAGTATTATGAAATGTCCATCTTTGTCCCTTTTTATGTCCTTCATTATAAAATCTATTTTATCTGAAATCAGTATTGCTACTCCAGCTTTTTTTTCATGTCCATTTGCTTGATATATAGTTTTCCATCCCTTCACTCTCAATCTGTGTCGATCTTTTGTTCTGAAGTGGGTCTCTTGAAGACAGTATATATGTGGGTCATGTTGTCTTATCCATTCAGCTACCTTATGTCTTTTGATTGGTGCTTTTTTTCTTTTTTTTTTTTTTACATTTTATTTCATTATTTTTAGAAAGAGGGGAAGGCAGAGAGGCAGAGAGGGCAGAGAGGGAGAGAGACATCAATGTATGGTTGCATTTCACCTGCCTCGAGCCACAGACCTGACTGGAGACCTGGTCTGCAACCCGGTTATGTGCCCTGGTTGGGGAATTGAACCTGCGACCTTTGGGTTCTCAAGCCAGTGCCTTAACCACTGTGCTACCAGCCAGGGCCTTGATTGGTGCATTTAATCTATTTACATTTAAGGTTATTATTGATTGATATTTATTCATTGCCATTTTCTCCCTTTGTGTCTGTGTTCCTCTTTGGCTTTCTCTGTTTCTTCATTTTATTTGTTTACTTATTTTTATAGCAGGCCCTTTAGCATTTCTTGCAATGCTGGTTTGGTAGTGATGTGTTTTTCAGTCTTTTCTTTGTCTGGGAAGCTCTTTATTTCCCCTTCTATCTTGAATGAGAGTCTTGCTGGGAAGAGTATTCTTGGTTGCAGGCCTTTGTTTACCATTACCTGAAATACTTTTTGCCATTCCCTTCTGGCTTGAATTGTTTCTGTTGAATAATCATTTGATAGCCTTATTGGAGCCCCTTTGTATGTTATTTGTCTTTTCTCTCTTGATGCTTTTAGGATTCTCTTTTTATCTTTGAGGTTAGTCATTTTCATAATAATATGACTTGGTGTTGGTCTGTTTGGGTTGATCCTCATTGGTACCCTCTGTGCTTCCTGACCTGGATTAATGTTTTCACTCATCATGTTAGGGAAATTTTCTATCATGTCTTTTTTGAACAGGTTTTCCATTCCTTGTTTCTCTTCTCCTTCTGGTATCCCTATGATACAGATGTTGTTACGTTTCATGTTGTCCTGCAGCTCTCTTAACCCCTCCTCAGTCTTATTCAGCCTTTTTTATTCTCTTTTACTGTCCTGGAGTATTTGTCTACATTATCCTCCAACTCGCTGATCCGGTCCTCTGCTTCCTCTAGCCTACTGTTGATTCCTTCTACTGTATTCTTCAATTCAGAAATTGTATTCTTCATTTCCTCCTGGCACTTATTGATAGTTTCCATGTCCTTTTTCATGCTGTTGTAGTTCTCAATTAGTTCCTTGTAACTTCCCTGGAGTTCTTTGTAATTTCCCTGGAGTTCTTTGTAGTTCTCCTGGAGTTGTTTACAGTTTTCTTTGATGTGGCTGAGCCCACTGAGCTTCTCTATCATCATTCTTTTAAATTCCTTATCTGATATTCCAGGTGCCTCTGTTTCATTTTGTGTTCTTTCTGGGGATTCCTCCTTTCCTTTTGGTGATGGACTGATTCTTTTTTTTCCCCATTTTGGGTGTCTGTTCTTGCTTGCTCTTTATTTATTTATTTATTTTTGTTCTTTCCTTGGGTTAACCTGCTTTGCTTCCTTGCCTTATTTGAGCACCCTTCTGTGATAGGAGATTTGTGGAGTTCAATGTTGCCGTCTCCCAGATTTTCTCCACTTGCTGTTCTTGGTGTGACCTTTATTTGGGCTGTCTGGTTGTATTCTGGGCCTGTGGGCTTTTAGCAGAAACAAAAACAAAAACAAAAACAAAAAACAAATAAAACAAAAGAAAACAAAAGAAAAACCAAAATCAAAAAACCAAACCAAACCAAACCAAACAAACAAAAAATGCAAAATGCAAAAGGAAAAAAGAAATAAAAACGATAATAATAAGAAGAAAGGGTTTAAATGGCTGTTCACCCTTAATAATTCCTGACTAGTCCAGATGGAGCCTGGACCTGAGTGCTTTTAGCAGAGGGAAAAAAAAGAAAGAAAAAAAGGGAGAAAGTCACAAGAGAAAGAGAAATCAATATTAATAAAGAAAAGGTTTAGATGTCTGTTCACCCTTTATGGTCTCTGCTTGGTGGAGCCAGGACCAGTGGGTTTTATCAGGGAGAAAAGATAGGAGAAAGAAAGGAAAAGAAAAAAAAAAAAGGTGGCGGGTGGGGAGAAAGTCATAAGACAAAGAGAAATCAATATTAATAAAGAAAGGTTTTAGCTGTGTGTTCCCCCTTCATGATTTCTGATTGGTCCAGGTGGAGCCTGAACCTGTGGGCTTTACCAGGGAGAAAAGGAAAAGAGAAATTAAAAAAAAAAAAAAGAAGGAAGAAAAGAATAAAGAAAGGGTTTAGAAAGGCTGGGGAAGGGAGGAATACTTAGATTGAGGACTGGGGATGCGTTATAGCCACAGAGTGAGTAGACTTTAATTCGAGAGTAGGGGGAGGGTCTTGGGTATTTAGGTGGATTGAGGTATGGTGGGGATTAAGAATATGTGAGAAGTAACTTTTGCAAAGGATATGTTGGGGATTAATAGTTCATATTGCTCTCGGTGTAACTCAGGTGCTTGAGATTAGTAGCAATCCCTTTCCTGAGGCTGCCTCTTTTTCTTGGTCAGGACTTTACAGTCTATAGTCCATATTCTTGCTGGTCTTGGCATGTGGCAGGGCTTCTGATTTTCACAGTCAGGTCTGATTCTGAGTGTCAGCCCCCAGGTAGGTTGGGCCTTCCGCAGCCTGGCTGGGTTTTAGGGCTGCTGCTATTCTGAGGCCTGCAGGGCCACCCACAAAAATGATGAAAGTAACTGACCCAGCAGCTGCATATAACACTCATCCTGGGCAATGAAGGTGATGTTTTTCTGTCATTGAATGTGAGCTCCTCATGTAGCCTGTGTCCTCAGAGGCCTTATCTCTATGCAAAGGCAGTAGTTTCTGAGGGTGGAGAAGACCCACCCTCTATTGTTAGTCCTGTTATCTCCTTGTATTCTCTAAACTCTGCATCCTCAAATAGAAACCCCAAAGGTAGTCTATGTGGGTATGGAAGCCTAGTGAGGGAGGCTCCTTATTTGTGGCTGCATTTATGGGGCTAGGCTTGTGACCTCACTCCAGACATGACCTTCCTCACTGACCTCTCTGTTCCTGGAATTGTTAAGAAAATAGCATTGAAAACCTGAGGACGCCTGGGTCCCTTGGGGCTGCTGCTTGTGTACTGATAAAGAGGCTGGCCTGACTGGAGAGCTTTGTGAGCCTGGGACCCACCACTTTCAGAGTCCAGCAAAGGCTTAGATTGTCTCCTTCTTCTGTTTGTGGTTACCAAAATGTGGAAGCAGGTCAGGCCCTACATATCTAGACTATTCTCATTCCCAGACCTTCACAGGAAACTTCCAGGGTTGGGGTACAATATACCTCATTAGAAAGCCATCCACTTTTCAATACGAAGCCCAGAAATGGAGAAAACAGAAAGGAAGGATAAAATAAGTATTAAAAATCAGCAACTTTCCAGCTCTCATTATGTACCTGATTTTGTGCAAAGGGTTTGACCTTCAGTTTCTTCACTTCATGACAGGAGTAACCTGTGAGACAGCCATTATGATTACCCATTTTAGCTTGAGAAACTAAGGTGCAAGGCAGCTGCATGCCCAGGACCAACCTCATCCTTTTCAAGGTCTTTGTTCATAAATCATGAAAAATTTCAAGAAAGCAACAACAGGGCATTAAACCATAGGTGCCCTGACCACAGCCCAGTGGCCACACATGTGCATACTGGGAAGTTCCTGTTCCTCAGGCTAGTCTCAGCTAGTAGAGAAGGCAGCCTGTGCTTAAGATCTGAGCTTTTAGCCACCTTGTTATTGTGGTGAGTTTCCTTACAAATTAATTTTTTCCTTTTTTCTCCCCTCTGGTTCCCTGTGAGTAGGGTCTTGTAATCCTTCATTCATTTCACAAATATTCTCTGATGGTAGCATGAAGTTGGTGTTGATGAGGGAACTCTCTTGCCCTTCTTTGACTCAGCCTGCCAGGCCTGAGTTTCCCTGTTAAAGGACCAGGAGAAGTCCTCACTTGCCCAGCTCAGAGTCAAACTCTTTCCCACTATGGAATGGGGTCCAGATGGGTAAAGACTGTTCCAGATGCAGAGCTTGGACCCAGCTCACCACTATCTCAGAACTACTTATAACTCATGCTTTGAAAGAAAAGTTTTCTGATTTTCTTGGAACATGCAGTAGGAAGCACTTTTGCTGGCAATTAGAAACTATTTTTTTCTGTTATGTTCAGGTTCAGAAGAGTGAGAAGACAAATGATGGAAGAACAGCCATGAGTTTAAAAGATTTATTTGGCCAGCTGCAAACAGGTGGGCTGAGACCGAGAAGGTAGCATAAGCCCTGCACAGTAGTAGTAAGGCAGGGGGTTTTAAAGGGATAAGTAAGAGAGTTCCTAAAGATGTCTCTGGAGGAGTTGGCTCTGAGAATAAAGAGGTTACTAAAACATAAAAGTCACTAAGTCCTTACCAGCAGACTAAGATAATTTTGAAGGGCACAAGCAGTCACTGGCATCAAAATTACAGTGGGGGGAGGGGGGCACAGATTTACTGGGGCTTGATAAAATTTGACCTGAATTTCTGGAACCCAGGTATTATGCCTAAGATGTTCTATCCTACGCTTATGGTAAGTAGTTAATAAATACTGTCCTTGAGGAATGTGTATATGTGGACAGGAGGGATGACCTGTGACCTTAGCCCTAGGTCTGAGCTCTGATTCTGCTAATGTTGCAAGAGCAATTCACAAACAGACTCAGGTCACTGTTCTCCCCTGGAAAATAAGTAGGGACCTTAGCAATGACTTGATTTCATACTTAATTGTGCTGTTTGTAGGTCTGATTTTTTAGCATTTAAATCCTTGTCAAGGAAATGGAGTCAAAGTAAGTATTATAAGGATTTTATGTCCTTTGACTTCTTCAATGCTTTTCTATCCTATTCAGACTAAATGAGAGGATTACATCTCAGACTAGCCTCAGCTGCATAGCCCAGATGTGGGAACTATGTGTGACTTCATTGGGACCTACTTACCAGGCAGAATAAATCCCTGCTGAGGCTGACTAGATGTATGAGCTATTTTTCTTCAGTATGGAAGAAAAAAAATAAGAACTTCTGGTTCTGCATGACTCACACAACCGGAAAATAAACGGTAATTGTGCTGACAATATGATAACAAGAAGTGGAAAGAGCCACAGTAACATTGTCTGCTGCTTGCCTAAGTGGGCAGGGTGTCACTTGAAGTTCTTCATGATTGTTAGAAGGCCTGACCAATTATTTCATGTGGTAAAGGAATTGTTGACTGTGTTTCCAACTTGAGGTCACATGATCAGGTTCTTGAGGCTTAAGGTCAATTTCAGCTTGTGGATGCCACCTCAGTCTAACAAATATGACAACTGTCCCCTGCTGGAAAAAGAAGCAATACTTATATGGCTAAATCCTTGAGTTACTACAGAAATAAATACCAATTTGTGGGAAAATATAAAATGGGGAAATTCTCTAGTTTGCTTTAGGAAAGTCTGAAAGAGGTAACTGATGCCCCCATCTCTTTCCCCCACCCCCCTTCACCTTTAATAGCACAAATACCAGAAGATGGCTTCTCTGTGCTTCTCAGATGCCAAACAGCTGGATTAAGACTGGAATCAAAGCATCCCATATGGCTTCAGTTATGCAGAGGGAATAATGTGTGGATCACACTGGCACTTAATGCAGAATTCGTTGATGAAATCCATACCTTGATCTGTGAACCCCAATGTTCCCCAATCTCCATTTCTTGGAACATGAATGTCCTATAGGACATTAATAAATTTTGTTTAAAAATGTTTTCAAGAGGAGGGGAAGATGGCGACAGAGTAGAGAGCAGTGTTGATGGTGCTCTCGAGTACCAGAGCAGCTAGAGGACAGGATTGGGAGCACAAGACATCTTCAGGTCCCGAAGAACTAGAGTGGTCAGCATCTGGACACAGGGAAGCACATCCCAGTGGCAGCGGGGACCTATAGGAGAGCAGCCTGGAGGTCCAGGCTCCACCTGGACCAATAAGGGATCATTAAGGGTGAACAGCCACCTAAATCCTTTTTGCTTATCACATATAGTTTTGTTTTTTGTTTGGTTTTATTTGTTTGTTTATTTTTCATGCAAAAAGCCCTCAGGTCCTGCCTCCATCTGGACCAATCAGGGATTATTATTAAGGGTGAACAGCCATCCAAACCCCTTCTTATTATTGTTATTATCATTTTTATTTCTTTTTTCCTTTTTTTCCCCTTCTTTACCTTTTTTTCCTTTTTCTTTTTCTTTTTCTTTCTTTTTTTTTTCTTTTTTCTTTTTTTCTTTTTGTGGGCTAATAGCCCACAGGTCCAGAATACAACTAGACAGCCCAAATAAAGGACACAGCAAGAACAACAAGTGGAGAAAATCTGGGAGAATGCAACATTGAACTCCACAAATCTACTATCACAGAAGGGTGCTCAACTAAAGCAAGGAAGCAAAGCAGGTTAACCCAAGGAAAAAAGCAAAAAAATAAAAAAATAAAAAGCAAACAACAGCAGACACACAAAATGGGGAAAAAAAGAATCATTCTATCACCAAAGGAAAGGAAGAATCCCCAGAAAGACGACAAAAAGAAACAGGGACACTGGAAACATCAGATAAGGAATTCAGAAGAATGATACCAGAGAAATTCAGTGAGCTCAGCCACATCAAAGAAAACTATAAACAACTCCAGGAGAACTACAAAGAACTCCAAGGAAATTACAAAGAACTCCAGGGAAATTACAAAGAACTCTAGGGAAGTTAGAAGGAACTTACTGAGAACTACAACAGCATGAAAAAGGATATAGAAATTATCAATAAGTGCCAGGAGGAAATGAAGAATACAATTTCTGAATTGAAGAATACAGTAGAAGGAATCAACAGTAGGCTAGAGGAACAGAGGACTGGATCAGCGAGTTGGAGGATAATGTAGACAAATACTCCAAGAAAGAATAAGAGAATAAAAAAAGGCTGAACAAGACTGAAGAGGGGTTAAGAGAGATGCAGGACAACATGAAATGTAACAACATCTGTATCATAGGGATACCAGAAGGAGAAGAGAAGCAAGGAATAGAAAACCTGTTCAAAAAAGTCATGAAGTCATGATAGAAAATTTCCCTAACATGATGAGTGAAAACATTAATCCAGGTCAGGAAGCACAGTGGTCCCAATGAAGATCAATCCAAACAGACCAACACCAAAGCATATTATTATGAAAATGGCTAATCTCAAAGACAAAGAGAGAATCCTAAAAGCATCAAGAAAGAAATGACAAATAACGTACAAAGGGGCTCCAATAAGGCTCTCAAATGATTATTCAACAGCAACCAAGCCAGAGGGGAATGGCAAAAAGTATTTTAAGTAATGGTAAACAAAGGCCTGCAACCAAGAATACTCTACCCAGCAGGGCTCTCATTCAGATAGAAGGAGAAATAAGGAGTTTCCCAGACAAAAAAAGACTGAAAGAATACATCTCTACCAAACCAGCATTGCTTTAAAAATAAGTAAACAAATAAAATGAAGAAACAGAGAAAGCCAAAGAGGAATACAGACACAAATGGAGAAAATGTCAATGAATAAGTATCAATCAATAATAACCTTAAATATAAATGGATTAAATGCACCAATCAAAAGACATAGAGTAGCTGAATAGATAAGATAACATGACCCACATATATGCTGTCTTCAAGAGACCCACCTCAGAACAAAAGATCAACACAGATTGAGAGTGAAGAGATGGAAAACTATATATCAAGCAAATGGACATGAAAAAAAAAAGCTGGAGTAGCAATACTGATTTCAGATAAAATAGATTTTACAATGAAGACCATAAAAAGGGACAAAGATGGACATTTCATAATACTTAAGGGAACAATCCATCAAGAAGAAATAACTCTGATAAACATATATGCACCCAACATAGGAGCTCCGAAATATATAAGGAAAATCTAGGAAGACTTTAAGAAAGACATAGACAGCAACACACTCATAGTAGGGGATTTTAATACCCCACTATCAATAATGGACAGATCTTCCAAACAAAAAATCTCCAGAGATGTTGTGGCATTGAACAACACTCTAGAGGAAATGGACCTAACTCATGTATATAGAGTCTTTTACCCCAAAGAAGCAAAATACACATTCTTTTCAAATGCACATGGGTCATTCTCCAAGATAGACCACATGATGTGTCACAAGACATACCTCCATAAATACAGGAAAATTGAAATCATACAAAGTGTCTTCTCAGATCACAATGGCTTGAAACTAGAAACCAACCTCAAGGGAAAAAAACAAAAATTCTCTAACTCCTGGAGACTGAATAACATGCTTTTAAGCAATGAATTGGTTAACAATGTGATTAAAGATGAAGTCAAAAAGTTCCTGGAAACAAATGACAATGAACCACAACACCCCAAAACCTATGGGATACAGCAAAGGTAGTTCTCAGGGGGAAATTTATAGCAATACAGGCCTTCCAAAAAAGGTTACAAGAAGTTTATAAAAACGACCTAACCACAAAGCTGCAAGAACTAGAGGAGAAAGAACAAACAAAGCCCAGAGCAAGTAGAAGGAAGGAAATCATCAAGATCAGAGCAGAACTAAATAACTCAGAGATTCGAACTACAATTCAAAGAATCCACAGGTCCAGGAATTGGTTCTTTAAAAAAATAAACAAAATTGTCAAGCCCTTATCCAGACTCATCAAGAAAAAAAGAGAGAGGACCCAAATAAACAGAATCAGAACTGAAAGAGGGGAAATCACAACTGATATTTCAGAAATACAAAAGATTGTAAGAAATTACTACGAACAACTATATGAAAAAAAATATGACAACCTGGATGAAATGGACACATTTCTGGAAATGTATAATCTACCAAAACTGAACCCAGAAGAAGCAGAAAGCCTCAATAGGCCAATAACAACTAGTGAAATTAAAGAAGTAATTCAAAATCTCCCAAAGCACAAAAGCCCTGGTCCAGATGGCTACACAGGTGAATTTTACCAAACATTTAAAGAAGAACTAACTCCTGTCCTCCTCAAACTATACCAAAAATTTCAGGAAGAGGGAAGACTCCCAAACTCTTTCTATGAGGCCAATATTATTCTAATCCCCAAACCAGGGCAAGATACAACTAAGAAAGAAAGCTACAGGCCAATATCTCTGATGAATATAGATGCTAAAATTCTCAACAAAATTTTGGCCAATAGGATTCGGCAGTATATTACAAAGATCATACACCATGATCAAGTGGGCTTCATCCCAGGGATGCATGAATGGTACAACATTTGTAAATCAATAAATGTAATACCCCACATCAACAAATAGAAAGATAAAAACCATATGATCATATCAATAGATGCTGAAAAAGCATTTGATAAAGTGCAGCAACCATTTATGATAAAAACCCTCAGCAAAATGGGAATAGAGGGAGCATACCTCAACATCATAAAGGCCATCTATGAGAAACCTGAAGCCAACATCATACTTAATGGACAAAAACTGAAAGCTTTCCCCCTAAGATCA
>PVIW01005572.1:0-93428 GCA_004026585.1 Noctilio leporinus | reverse complement strand
ACTGTCCACTATCTCCACATCTGTTCAAAATTGTCTTAGAAGTTCTAGCTATAGCCATCAGAGAAGAAAAAGGAATCAAAGGTATCCAAATTGGAAAGGAGGAAGTCAAACTGTCATTATTTGCAGATGATATGATAGTGTATATACAAAACCCAATTGGCTCCACCAAAAATTTACTCCACCTAATAAGGAAGTTTCGCAAAATAGCTGGGTATAAAGTCAATATCCAGAAATCAAAAGCATTTTTGTATACCAATAATGAAACAACAGAAATAGAAGTGAAAAAACAAATCCCATTTACCATAGCAACAAGAAAAATAAAGTACCTAGGAATCAGCTTAACTAAGGAAGTCAAAGACCTGTACTCAGAAAACTACAGAACAATGAAGAAAGAAATCAAGGAAGATACAAATAAATGGAAGCATATACCATGTTCATGGATGGGAAGAATCAACATCATTAAAATGTCCATACTACCCAAAGCAACCTACGTATTCAATGCAATCCCAATTAAAATACCAATGACAGACTTCACAGAAATAGAAAAAATACTTCAAAATTGTATATGGAGCCAAAAACGCCCAGGAATAGCCACAGCAATCTTGAGAAAGAAGACCAAGGTAGGAGGAATCACAATACCGGACTTCAAACAATACTACAAGGCTATTGTCATCAAAACAGCCTGGTACTGGCATAGGAACAGACATATAGATCAGTGGAACAGAATACAGAGCCCAGAAATTAACCCAGGACACTATAGTCAATATTTGACCAAGGGGGAAGGAACATCAAATGGAGTAAAAACAGTCTCTTCAATAAATTGTGTTGGGAGAACTGGACAGTAACATGTAAAAAGATAAAACTAGACCACCAACTTACACCATACACCAGAATAAACTCAAGATGGATAAAGGATTTAAACATAAGCAGTGCCACCATAAAGATCCTGGAGAAAAATATAGGCAGCAAACTTTCAGATATCCTACGCAGAAATATGTTTACTGATACTTCACCAAGGGCAAAGGAAATAAAAGAACAAATCAACAAATGGGACTATATCAAATTGAAAAGTTTCTGTTCAGCTAAAGAAAATATTAGCAAAATTCAAAGGGAACCAACTGTATGGGAAAACATAATTGCCAGTGATACCTCAGACAAGGGTCTGATCTCCAAAATATATAAAGAGGTAATGCGACTCAACACCAGGGAGACAGACAGCCCAATTAAAAAATGGGCAAAGAACTTGAACGGACAACTCACTGAGGAAGATATACAAAGGACCCAGAGGCATATGAAAGAATGCTCAACATCACTAGTCATCAGAGAGATGCAAATTAAAACCACAATAAGATACCACCTCACACCTGTGAGAATGGCAATCATCAGCAAATCAACAAACAACAAGTGTTGGCGAGGATGCGGGGCAAAGGGAACCCTGGTGCACTGTTGGTGGGAATGTAGGCTGGTGCAGCCACTGTGGAAAACAGTATGTGGTTTCCTTAAAAAACGAAAAATGGAACTGCCTTTTGATCCAGCAATTCCACTACTTGGACTATACCCAAAGAATCCTGAAACACCAATTCATAAGAACCTATGTACCCCTATGTTCATAGCAGCACTATTTACAATGGCGAAGTGCTGGAAACAGCCTAAGTGCCCATCAGTGGATGATTGGATCGAAAAACTTTGGTACATTTACACAATGGAATTCCATATAGCAGAAAGAAAGAAGGAACTTGTACCCTTTGCAACAACATGGATGGAACTGGAGAGTATTATACTTAGTGAAATAAGCCAGTCAGTGAAGGACAAATATCATATGATTTCACCCATTACGGGACAATAATGAGCAAAACTAACAACAAGCAAAACAAAACCAAATATATGAATACAATGAATAGGCCCTCAGTGGTCAGGGGAAAGGGGCTGGGGGGAGGAGGGAGGCAGAGGCAAGAAAGGGGAGCAGCTTAGACAAGAACCTAGTATAAAGGAACCATGGACATGGAGAATAGGTGGGATTGACTTTGGGGGGAATGGGTGGGTGGGGAGGGGGACAGAGGGGAGGAAAAAGGGTATGAATGTAACACAAGAACAATAAAATTAAAATTAAAAAAATAATGTTTTCAAGGTCCATTGAGTTGGGAAAACAGTGCTTTAAAGTAAAGCACTTTTTTTTTTTATTTAGGAGTGTTGCTGCCTTTGATATGTTATTATGTATATAATCGCTCAGAGAACATGTATTCTATTCAGAAAACTCGTGCTCAGTCACCTGAGGATGAGGCCTCTTTTGCTCTCAGCTTTTCTGCTCTTCTGGGACTTCTGGGAAAGTGTACCACAGGAAGCCAAAAACACTGGATAAACAAAAGGAACCATTATTAATGCCTGGGGTACATTTTGGCCTACAATTTTGCCTTCATAGTTCCTTTTACTTGGGCTTATAATTACATGCATGTCAGCTGGAGGACTTCAGTTCCTGAATCCTATGCGTGTACTCACTTCCATCCATAGGCTCAAGGTGGGCTGACGTGGCACCTGGATCTCTCAGGTTAGGACCCAATAAGCTGTCTCTGAGATAACTGTGTTAAGAGGAACCCCAGAAGTGTCAGCTGAGAAGTGAGACAATGAGATGAGGTAAAAAAAAAATGACAGGATGTCTCAGTGGGCAGAGGAACATGGTGTTTCTCCTCCAGCCTCATCTCTCACTTACTAGGACCTGCTGCCAGTGATGTTCGCTCCCTGGCTCTCTGCTTTGGGTTAGATGCTAATGTTGCCTCAGGAATCCAAGTTTTTAGGAGTGAGAGTGCCAAGGGCCTTCAGATGGGGGCTGAGGTAATACTCTTCCAGCATTTTTAGATCAGAGCTTCTTGGTCACAGGTCACTCAAAATATTGTTCAACCTTACAAATCCCTCCTATCCATACACCAGCTTAAGTGTCACCCAAAACACCCACAAGAAGCACCCCTTCTTCCAAACTCCTCTGACTGGTAGCTGCTGCCTCCCAGGCTCCATGTCCACCTGCCTCCCCAGACTGGCCCCAAATCCTCACCAAGCTCAGGAAGCCAGCCCTCAGTGGCCTCTCTGCCATGTGGCCTGAAGAGGGGTCAGGCAGTGTATTCTAAATGAATTATAACAAAAATGTCTTGAGGGAACAAGCGGTGTATTCAGCTGCCTTCTGCCCTCCCACAGTGCTCAGTGGACTGAGCATGAGTCAAGAAACAGAGGAGTGACTACCTGCATGTCCTGGACAAGGGAAGGGAGCTGATATCCCTGGGGTTAACCCATCTACCTGGCAATGGTCTGATCTCAAAGGCCCAGGGTCTTGCAGACTCTCCACTGCCTGCTGCCTGAGCATCCATGCCTTGTCTCAAAGTGACACTGTTGAACAAGATTGTCATTTTCAGCCTTTGTGTTTTTAAGCACTGAAACTCCTATTCAACTTAAGGTTTGCAGCAGCCCTGCATAAAATCATGTAAATGTAAAATGGATTTGGTTGTTGAGAAGAGGCCTTGTTCCACAAGCTTACTGTCACTCTTTCCAAGGGGCAGGTACTGCAAGGTCCATGAGGCATAGCTGAAAGCCCCTGGATTGGCAAGCCTGTGTCATCCTTTCCAGCTCTAGTGATGCAAGTATATCTCCTGAGGTTGACCTAAGATCCCATGCAGAAAAACTACAGAAGCTGTTACAAAGACTACTTTCTGGGCCCCCTTCAAATCAGATCAGGTGTCAGGCAGGAACAGGTGTAGAGATCAGTGTTCTCAACTAGAGCCTGGTTGATTTTTAGTCAAAATGCACTTTGAGAATTACTCCCTTATGGTCTCCAAGATGTATTTTATAAAAGGAGGGGAGAAAATATCTCAAACTAGAGCTTATGGTATTCAGAGAATTGAAATTGGGTGAGGAAATGGAGCAGCTGGAGCCACTATGCAGTACAGGAGGCATTGGCTGCATTATCTTTGGGTGGTGTAATGGGATGGGTCTTCTATTTCAGGTTGACCAGAGGGGATAGTGCTTAATTCCATGGGAGACTCTCTTCTAGAAAGTCTCCCTCCTCCCTTTGTCCCACCCCCACCTTTCAGCCCACCTCTTCCCTTCAGGGTTGCACTCAAGTCCCAGGCGATCTATACCTTCAACTCCCAGATTTCCCCCAAGGTCACCATATGGGAAAAGGAAATGTCCCCACTTCCCCAATTATCCCCATCCTGCCTTTCCAAGTGACAGCAACAGTTAGCCACATGCTGGTGAGTGAATATCCCCTGTGTCTTTCCATTCATTCTCCTCTCCTGATCAGCTCACCAAGAAGGGTGAAGAGATGAGCAAGGTATCCACCTGCACCAGGAAACCTGCTTCACTGAAGAGAGAACTCACCCAAGGCAGTGTTTGAGATGGAGTCTGAACATGAAAATGTACTTTCAAGGGTAGGGTCCACCTGGGTTTCCATGACTCTGGACTTGATTGCTTGTCATTTAAGTATTTATTGAGCAATCATGGCTTGGAGCTGAGCTGCTGTGGTTTGAATCCTGGCTCTGGTGCTAATGAGCTGTGTGGTATTAGGTAAGTCACTCAAAGTCTTTGTGCCTCACTTATTCTGTCTGCACAATAGAGACAATAACAGAGGCCTGTGCCTGGTACAAAGTAAGTACTTCTTAGCATTTAGTAATTACAATTACCATTATTATTACTATTACTAATAATAGGACTCTGATAGATTTTATTTAAGAATAATTTATGAGCAACAGCTACATTCATTTAAAGTGTTCATTTAAAATGAACAATGCAAGGAATTTTGATGATTTTATACACTTGTGGAACCACCATCACAGTCAGGATTCTGAACATTCATTCCCATTATCTCTAAAAGATATCTGTGTGCCTTTGCAGATCATGCCCTCTCATTCCTGTGCCCAGACATTCACTGGCCAGTGTTAGTTATTAGAGATTAGCTTTCACTCTTTGTAAATGAAGTCACATATGGATTCTTGTGTTTACTTACTTCATTCAGTATAATTGTTCTGAGATTGAAATTGTTATTGTACACATCAGTGGTGCTACAGTCTGAATGTGTGTCCCTCAAATCCGTATGTTGAAATCCTAACTCCCAATGTGTTAGAAGCATTGGGAGCTGCTTAGATCATGAGGATTCAGCACTGTAATAAGAGCTTATTAGTGCCTCATTAAGAGAGGTTCTGGAGAGATCCCCAACCCATTCCACCACATGGGGACAAAAGGAAAAGCCTGCAACTTGAAGGAGGGCCCTCACTCAAACATGTTGGCTTCCTGAGCTCAGACTTCTAGACTCCAGAACTGCGAGAAATAAATTTCTGCCATTTATAAGCTACCCAAAAGCAGCCCAAATGAACTAAAATTGCTGAAGACAAGTGGTTTGTTTCTTTTTATTCCTGCATGTAAATTGAAATTTACAATGAGTTGTTCCAGATAGCTACCAGCACACCTAGAATTAGAAGACTCTCCATACTAAGTGCTGCCAAGACTGTACAGCCACTTTGGAAAACTATTTGCAATTTCTTTACAGTTTACACATACACCTTCTATCTCACCTGAGATTATCCAGGTAGTTGGGAAACAAATAAGTACATATCTTTATAACATGTACAACTATTGCTGTTATTTGGTTTTTCTCCTTGAAAATGGCCACAGGCATCTCAAACACTCCACATAGCCCTTCACATAGCACAGCCCTTGCCTGATCTTCAACACGCTTCAATGACTTGTCCACTATGTGAGACAAGTCAAACACTATGTGGGTGTGGACAACAGTGGCCTCCAGCCCACATGTGCCAGGCGCTGGAGCTTAGCAAAGGAACCAAGTTACACAATATGTCCTTGTAGAGCTATGCACAAGATACGAAACTGAAATCAAAGATACCAGCCATTTATAAATATTCCAGTTCTACAATGCAGTTTTCCACAGCTTTATCACTTCAGATCAATTTTAAGGGTAAAGTTAATAAAAATCAAAATAGATAAAATATTTAAATCTTTGGCATCCATCATAAAAACACAGGTGAATTTCCCTCGCTATAACTTATAATGTCAAAAGGTTTACATGTAATTTATAATTGGCAGTGAACTCCAACACTGAGGCAGCTAAGAAACCACACTGTAATGACTGGCAAATTTGAAAAGCATGTCAGATACATCAGCATGCTCCAACAATATTTGAGGGGGAGGGGCTCCTGTCCAGACTCTGGGGCACCTTTACTCGCTTCTGTAGACCTTGGTCAGACCACCTTTCCTTTCTAGGTCTCAGTGGCTTCCTCTATAAAATGCTTAAATAAAACAAGAAACCAAATGCAAATGAAGTAACACAAAAAACCTCTACTTTGCCAGCAGTCTTTTGAATACCCAGTGTGAAATTTTGAAACTGTGTGCAGATCAGCTGCGGCTATCTCCACCCCTCAAGGAAACCATAGCTTCATAGACATGATGGTTGCATTACTGGCCCAATTCTACACTCCTCCTTCATTGGGTCGCTGCTCTTTGCCAGATGACTTTGCTGTGCCCTCTCATCCTGGGCAGTGATTGCCCTGATCCCCACCCTGGGTTGGCCCATTAGACTGGCTCTGTAAGTAGTATATGAGTAAACATGTTGTGGCAGAGGCATGGTATGGACATGTGCGCTGGGTTTGGTCTCAGCCAAGTCAGTCTGGAGCAGAGCCCTACCCCTTTAGAAGCATGAGTGAGTTCAGCTGATACCAGCCAATGCCCATCTACTGCTCAGGTATGTTGGCCATAATAATATATGAGTGCTATTTGAATTTTGTTACATAGCAGCTGCTTACTGAAATACCAGGGCTATAAAATATTACCATGTGCAACTATATTAGTGGGGGAGGCGGGGAATGAACAGTGTTATGTGTTTCCAGAGGAACAAATGTACCACTGACTTCAGAAATCATGGAGGAAGGATCTTTGGAGTTGCTCCTAAAAGCATGTGGGAGAGAACATAGAGATGGAGTGAGGTGAGAGTTGGGGAGCCTGTGCGTTCATCTCAGGAAGAAAGGTCACAACCAGCTGACCACTGTTGGGGGTTCCATTTTGATGTGTGCAGGGCCACGTGGAACTGTGAGTTTTTACCTCTCATGGTATCTGAGTGCAACCTTTCCAAGCTCTGTCTGAAAGACAGCCTCCAGGTCTCTCGGGCCAACATTAGAACCTCAACCCATACTGAGGTGGTCACTCCTTGCACTAATAGTTCTGAAAGGGAAGTTTGGCTTTTTGACTTCGGGGCAAGTTTTTCAAACATGTTTGTTTCTCCATTAGTTAATCTTTCAGCTTACACCCTCATTCTACAAGGTGAGGAACAGCTTAAAGGATGGAGAAGGGAAGAAAACCAGGAGCTGGTCCTAGAAGTCAAGTCTGTGCCAGCCCCTGTACCTGCTGCCCAGTGCAGAACAGAGGACAAAGCTAGCCTATGAACTCCCAGCTGACAGGTGCTGGTTGAACATGTGCAGTTGGGTTTGGTCACCCTCAACGCTACTTCTCCCTGCTACATGGGAAGGGGTGGGAAAGGCTTTGGAAATCTTTTTCTTCAACAGCTAGTCCCAAAGTCAGGCAGCTTGGCAGCCAGTGTCCTAAGACAGGAGAAAGCTAACATTGGAGTGGCCAGGAGCCCAAGGCCAGAAGGAGTCCCAGGAGCTCTGCTCTGTGCACAACCTCAGGCTGGGGACTCCTCCTTAGCAAGTACTCCATACAGCCCACCTCCCTGAAAAGTAGACCCTGAGGTAAGGATGCAGGTTGTTTAGCAGGATGTAATCCCTGGATGCACAGTAAGGGCACAGTAAGAAGTAAGGCTGGGGAGGGGGGAAGTGGACAATGGTATATTATTGTGCAGGTTGCAGCTCCTGAACCCCTACATTGGGTGCTATGGGTCCTTCTGGGGAACTGTATGAGATGTATCTGAGAGTCATCTCAGTGACTAGAAGTCTCCATTGAACCTGGCCCTTGTTTGAGAGTTGTCTTTGAGGGCTAAGCACCTCTCCCTGCCCTGCCAGAGACTGAGCAAGTCCTGAGGGGCAAGCTAAGACTGAGAGCCCCAGGGAAGCCAGCTCCTGCCTCCATCACAGGGGCAGGCAGACTCCTACTCAGAGGATGACCTTAGGGCCAGGTCCCTGTAGTGACTGCTCTGAAATACCTGGTCATCAAGGCTGTGAGGCAAGTGAGCTCTCAAGCCCTGTCCAAGCAGCCCAGAGGTTCCAGGGACAGAAAGAGGCCTGTGCCTGCTACATTACTACTATCAGTAGGGCATCCAAGAGCAAAGGCTGGAGGGGACACATATTTTCAGTCTTTTAACCCAGAAAATGTATTTATGAATTCAGCTATCTGACAACACTAAGTACCTACTCTGCTGGGGACATCATAATAGGCACAAGTATCTCCACCTTGCATGGAATCTTTACTCTAGGACAGGACAGACAGTAAATAGAGAAAATATGCTCATGAATTAAAACAGAAGAGACTAGGGGCAAAGGGGTAATAGGTTCCTGTGAAGAAGGTGGTAGGTAAACTTCTGAGCAGTTGCCAAGCTGATGTGTATGGGAGAAGAGGAGCCGGTGAGGCAAGACCTTGCTGGTTATAGAACAGAGCAGAGACTATGTGTATGGTTGGGGAAGAGGGAGGCAGAGGGTAGGGAAGGGACTAAGGGTAGCCCATGGAGGGACATGGGATTGCATCCCAAGTATGAGAAGCCAAGGAGGTTCAGTTTGGGTGTGTCACTATCTGACATGCGTTTTGAAAGAATCACCCTGTCTGCTGCTGAAGAAAGCTGCAGGGCAAGGGAAGGTGGAGATCACTTAAGTGTCTGCAGCCACAGTCTGGGCTAGGGGAGGTGACTTGGGTAGGGTGAGAGCAGTGTTGATGGTGACAAGTGGACATCTGGGGGCTGAGGCACTGGGATTTACTAATGGGGTGAATGTGGAGAGAACAGCATGCTTGGGTAGCCAGGCAGTGCAGAGATGAGAGAGCATGGAAGTGGACAGAGAGTTATGGGAAGTCACAGCTAGAGGTCAGGCTGAATTCTTGTCCCATTTGCAGCTTGTGGGGGAACATAGAGAGCTGGGCTGTCAGCTAGGTCTGCCTGTGGCTGTGAAGTGGGCAGTAATATGTGCAAAGAAAGGCATCAGTTTCTGCTTGAGGACAATGGCGGCAAGGGGCAGATGCTATTGTACTGTGGTGCTGGGCAGCAGATCTCACTTGGCTAGTCCACAGCTTGTGTAACTGAATGCTGTGACAGATGGGCTTCCTCAGGTTGTACAGTCAGCACAGGATGGCTTTACTGTCCCAGACACAGGAAAGAAAGGTGTTATTGTACCAAGGAGCCTGCCTCCTGGCTTCTACCCACTTTTCCCCCTTCTCTTGTCCTAGTGCTCTCCTTTGGGGACAGGGTGTGACTGATCGGCTCCTTTCCTGTTTCTAACCCTGCCCTCCTCCAAGGGCTTCTGAGAGAAAGGCAGGGTTGTGTCCGCCTCATTCCTGAGCAGAGTCTGGTGCCCAATGAATACTGAAGTCATTTGTGGACCTTTGTAGACTAAATGAAGGACTGAATGTGTGAAAGCCCTTCCGTGACCAGACAGTCCAGGAAAAGGAGCCATGGGGAGCCTAGGAACAATGACCTGGAGGAACATCAATGCCTCCTCCTTTTGGCTCTGGTTCTTATCTTCTGACTCACCGGCCACTGACCCCACTAACCCTAGCCTAGGAACTAATGTTCACAAATACTCTCAACCAGAAGTGATGCTGGTGATGCCTTATTTACAGATAAGAATGTGGGCTCAACAAAGTCATACTTCTCAGTGGGGCCTTGCAGGCTGGGCTCTGTCTGCCCCTTGATGACAGCCAGCATGGCAGGCACCTGGTTCAGACTGATACATGAGCTGAATCCAGGTTTCTTCCTTCTTATGCCCCTCATCTATTTTGGTCCTCCTCAATATCATCTCTTCTCTCAGGCTCAAGTCTGGGCACCTCCCCTGTGATCCACTGGTTAACTAATTGTGAACCCTACTTTTGCTCCCCAATCTGGATTTACTCTCTGCTCCCTGGCAATGATCCCTAAAGATGCATGGGACTCAGTGCTTTACTCCAGCTTCAATACTGTATGAGTTAGCAGAAACAGTAGATGTTAATTTAATTATGGCATCTGAGTCAGATCTGTTTCTCCGAGAAGCACAGACCAAGATGGGATTAACATGTTTATGGGTTAAATTGTGCCCTCACAAAATTCACAGTGGATACAACAACCAGGTGACAGGCATAGACCGTGTTGCATCTTCCCAGCCGAGGGTATGTGAGCCTCCAGTGCACCTAGTCTCCTAGGTTACCCAAACCTCTCCCCCTGCCCTTTCTTTTGTGCAGAACAAAATCAGGAAGAAATGGTGTAATGGAAAGAATGTGGCTTTGGTGTTGCATTAGCTGAAAGTCAGGTGTTCCCTGGCTGTGTGAATTTTAATAAGTTACCCCTCTTTCTTTTTTTTTTTATTTTTTATTTTTTATTTTTTTTTCTTTTAATTTTATTGTTGTTGTATTACATCCATCCCTTTTTTTCTCCCCTCTGTCCCCCTCCCCACCCACCCTTTTCCCCCAAAGTCAATCCCACCTGTTGTCCATGTCCATGGTTCCTTTATACTAGGTTCTTGTCTAAGCTGCTCCCCTTCTTTGCCTCTGCCTCCCCTCTCCCCCCTCCCCCTTTCCTCCTGAACACTGCAGGCCTATTCCTTGAGTTACCCCTCTTTCTTCTTCTTCTTTTTTTTGTTTTTGTTTTTGTTTTAATTTTATTTACTTTTTAGAGAGAGAGGAAGGAAGAGAAAAAGAAAGAAACATCAATGTGTGGTTGTGTTTTGAGCATCCCCAACTGTGGATCTGGCCTTCAACCTAGGCATATGCCCTGATTGGGAATTGAACCTGTGGCCCTTTGGTTTATTACAGAGTGGGAGAAAGCCAAAATCCCCCACTCTGCAGTTTGGGGACGGGGGTGGAGTGTAGTTCAGTGGACTAGTCTTTGTCCTTTTCAAGCTAAGAAAATAGGAGGGGCCTTACCCAGAGGATAGTGACAAAAAGGCTTATAGTACTACACAAATTTCTGTCAGTGGTCGAACTGTTTACTGTACATATTACGTCAAAGGGGATTTAAAATAAGGGGCAGAGATCAATCTTCTGGCTCCCCCAGATGGACATGCAGACAGGCACTTGCTTTTCCTCAGATAGATTTGCACACAGACATGTGGCCTGAGAACTCAACTGGTTTAGGGGAGGGCATGGGAAGCAAAGGGGAGAAAGGGAGACATGCAATTTGCACAGAGATAGGGAATTAGTATGAGAGTTAGGGAGTATGTGAAAGATACTTCCCTAATCAGGTATAGTAGCTGCTGGGAACTTTGAATTTATAACTGGAATGCTAAGTTGTGAACTGCTGTGTTTCTGAAAGATGGTATCTTTTGCTTGTGTGTTTGAAAATTAGCCCAATTGGGCTGGACTGTATATTTTGGGTGTTTTTTAAAGGGAGTGGGATTTAATGGCATAATTGCACTTTTACTATACATAAATTTGTATACCCTTCAAATAAACAAAATACCTTTTCTTTTCATCAAACTTTGTTATTAAGAGTTATCCCTGGCAGTGGGCCAATTTGGCCCATTAAAACTGAGGACCCCCCTCCAAAGGGTCCTGTTACAGGTTTGCAGGATGAGCCACACCAGCCAGGGCAGTTACCTTTCTTTCTAAAGTAAACTGTGCTCATCTTTAAAATGGGATTGTTGTAGAATCAGGATGTTCTATGAAATGTTAGACTATGGGTGACAAACACAAGGCCAGTGTGCTGAATCTGGCCCACCACCTTGTTTTATCCAGCCAGGCACCTTCAGCCTGGCACCTTGTTTCTATGAGGCTTGCTTAACTATTAAGGAGTAGTTAACATTTAAACAGTCCTAAAAACAATCGGTCCTTTGAAGGCAACAAAGAAGCTGGTGTGGTTCCTCATGAAAATGAATTTGACACCCCTGCATTAGACTCTCTAGGTGCTTATACATAGAGGGCACTCTATAAAAATGATCTAGAAAAATTACTATACCTTTTCTCACCAAAAGGGGAAGTGGGATGTAAAGCCAGCTTTTGGGAAAGCCAGAAGAAGTCTAAGTGATGACCTTTGTCTGCTGTGGCTGCTATAGCAACACATTACAGCCTGGGGGCCAGTTTACAAACAGCAGGAATATTTCATACTTCTTAAGGCTGAAACCTGGAGATTAAAGTGCTGGAATGCTTACGGTTGCAGGCAGCTGACTTTTTGTTGTATATTCACGTAGTAGAAAGACTATGAATCTCTATGGTGTCTTTTTTTTTTTTTTTTTTTTAAGATTTTATTAATTATTTTCAGAGAGAAGGGCAGGATGTGGGAAAGAAAGGGAGAGAAGCATCAATGTATGGTTGCCTTTCACCTGCCTCCAGCTAAGGACCTGGCTGGAGACCTGGCTTGCAACCTGGTTATGTGCCCTAACTGGGAATCAAACCAGTGACCTTTGGGGTCTCAGGCCAGCACCAATCCACTGAG
This sequence comes from Noctilio leporinus, assembly GCA_004026585.1. Taxonomy (NCBI): domain Eukaryota; kingdom Metazoa; phylum Chordata; class Mammalia; order Chiroptera; family Noctilionidae; genus Noctilio; species Noctilio leporinus. Next base: position 80,872 of record PVIW01005572.1, on the reverse strand, counting down.
CCACACCAGCCAGGGCTTCTATGGTGTCTTTTTAAAAAGAATATTAATCCCATTCCTAAGGCTTCCACTCTCATGATATAATTGTTTTCCAAAGACCCCACCTTCTAATATGCTCACATTGGAACTTAGGTTTCAACATTGAAACTTGGGAGACATATTTATACCAGATCACCAGATTTCTTTTGGCAATGTAGAGCAAGGCTGATAATAATTTCCAAAATTATTTTGGAATTATTTGCCCTAGCAAATTTCTGGGGTTATGTTCTTCCTACACTTTGTGAGAGCCTAACCCCTGACTCTTGCAACCTCAGGTAGGCCTTTTTGCCACCTTAATAAACAAAATGCATTAGAAGTAAGTAATGCTGTGTGACTTCTCAGACTAGGTTGTAAAAGGCATGGAACTGCTATTTGGATCTCCTGGATCATGTGCCTTGGGTGACAGCCCTAGGTAACAGTAGAAAGTCCAGCCTCCCCAAAGATGTTATACTGTAGAAAATCTGTGAAGGGACCACATGGAGATACAGAGGAAGATACCTGAGAAGTTCCTGCTGATGATCTCTCCGCCACCCCACCCTGGCAAGCCTAGGCTCCCTCCAGACAAGTGATCCAAGAGCCTTCTGATGACTCTAGCCAAGCTGCTCAGCTCCAGCTGTTATTGAATAGAGCAGACATGAGATATCCCCACTGAGCATGCCCAAATCTCAGTTATTTACACCTTAGTATAAGTAAGTGGAGTGTTCTTTTGAAAGCAAGGGCCCTGGATCTCTGGGGAGAGCATGAGGAGCCCATGGTTTGGGTGCTAGGGGATCTTAAAGATGAAGTGTGATACACTAAAAGATTGTTTTTACCCTTCCCAGTGTTTCCTAGGCTGGTCCAGGAAGTGGCCCTGCTTTGGGAAAAAGCCAGGGCCCCTTTTGATGGGAAAGCTGCTCTGAATCAGCAATTATTCACACCCACTCATCACCATCAGGGGTTCCCTCCTATCCACCCAAGTCACAGTTTTTCTGAAAACACTTTATGCCCCACAGGCTCAGGAGCCACCCTTTCTGATCATCCCTGCTCACTGGCCTCTCGTTGAGGTTTCCTCTGTGGGCCTGCTCTCATGTGAGTCTCCCTCTTTGCTGTCCACTTCAGTGTATTTGTTTCAAACTTTCTGCTTTGGATTGCTGGATTAAAATGCCACTTATACTATACCTGGCTCTTACCTACCCACCAACCTTCCCACGCATCATAGCCCGAGGGTGTCCTTTGTGGGTCTCTTCAGGACCCAACCAGAAGTCAGTCCTAAAGAAAACAGGCTCCAGGCCAGGGAGAGCTCTGTTCCCTCCCATCATGTCAGTCAAGATGAGTTGCCACACTATGGGATACAACTGTTGGTAGGGAACGTATTTGTTTAATTGCAGCCTGATGGAGACTGAGGCATGATTAAAATATTTCATTTAGAAGTCAAGGACTGAGACCGGTAGTGAAAGCCAGGCTAAGGTGCCCTAGCAATGCTGCTGTGCTTGTGGGTTCACAGCTGCTGTTCCAAGTCCCAAATGCTTTCTGCCTTATGACTCTCTTCCCTGGGACCCTGATCCTAGAGCTCTCTGCAATGAGCCAGGGCTCAGACCTTTGCTTCAATCTCTATTCCAAGGGGCTGTGCTCATGCTCAATGTGGGGTAGGTATTTTAATATGACCCCTGAATTAGCTATGTCTACAAAATACCATATTCTTCCATGGAAACACCCTTGGACACTCAACCCATAGACTAAACATGGGTGGCAAAGGCATTTCTGCTTTGCCTTAGAAAAACACTGAATGCAAGCCTTCACTTGGGGTTTCAGCAACCCTCCTCAGGACCATACTAAAGTAAGGCTGTTTCCCTCAAACACCAACACACATTATGATTATGGCTCCTCATTCCTAGGTATTGCAGGAGGCCAAACTTGAAAAGGAAAATGCTTGGAATGAAGTGACGAAAAAACACAAGAGGAAGGCATGTCTGTGATCTGTGTCTCACTAAGTCCAGCTATGCACACCCCAGGGGTAGGTGACTCTACAGAGTGACACATCCATTAGCTAGATTGAATGTAACAAAATTGCAAACTGTGAGCCAAGTTTGCTGCACCCCATGCAAGCACAGTGTTTAAGGTTGGCGGTGACACTCACTGCTGGAGAGAGGGGGACAATAAAAGCACATGAGAAGAGCCATAGAATGTGAGTGAAAAGTAGGCTTCATAGTTCTTAGAGTCAGAGGATCATCTAGGCCAACTTCTTTATTTCTAGGTAAAATTGGCCTAGACAGGTGAAGGCTCCAGTTCAAAGTCACTGGTTTCCTCTAAATTTATCAACCTTTGTCTTAGTGACTGGTGCATAGCCAGGAAGGAGAAATGAAGGCTCTGGAGGCTGACACCCAGATCAAGAGACATGGGGCCAGTAAGTGAGGCAACACAAACACAGCAGCCTAACTTGGAGGGTTTAGCTCAGTGGACAACTCTAAGGCCTGTTTCATACCATGTTCAGATATATCCAGCAAGACCGAGCTCTCTGCTCATAATAGCAGCTCATCAGCCCATCTGTGTTGGTTCCTCCTTTCCTTGCCTCATTTCCTTAGGCTCCTAACAATGACTCTAGAACACAGATGGCAAACACAAGACCCTTCACCTTGTTTTATTCGACCTGGCACCTTTAGCCCAGCACCTTGTTTCTATCAAGCTCACTTAACTGTTAAGGAGTAGTTACATTTATATAGTCCTAAAATTACATTTGGCCCTTTGAAGGCAACCATGAGCCTGATGTGGCCCCCTGTAAAAGTGAGTTTGACACTTCTGCCTAGAATCACCCCCAAATAACCTCCAATCACTTGAGTCTGCACCTGGGGAAATTGTACCCACACCATTTCCATTAGAAGATAGATAGGCACCTTCCAAAGCAAGACTGAGGGCCACCTGGCTGGGGTCAGTGTGACCTCCAAAGCTTTCCTGGTATTCACTTTGAGCCAGTTGTCTGATGTCACACAGCTCTCAAGAGGCAGAAACAAGACTTGAATCATCAGATCATTGGGCTCTGTGGAGTCCACACTGTTTGCCATTCTAGGAAAAATATTTCTCTGGAATGCACACGAACACAAGTAGAGAAGGTTGCTGATGACACATGATGCTAAACAAGTATGACTATGAGCAGGGTGTGGAGTTGAGCATGGGGAATTGGGTGAGCACTGAGTCACCAGCCAACTTCTCCTGTGCATGCCCAGATGATCCAGCACAACATGCTTTTGAGAAAGATGACAACTGCTTGAGCAACACACTTCTTTTTTTCTGTAAGTCCAGCCTCTAAATTAACCCAGGTAAAAACATGACATTAGGAATCAGGAGACTAGAATCCTGACCTAGCTATAAATTTGTTATATGACCTTGGGCATCTTGATTGACCTCTTTGAGCCTTTGATTCTTTGTAAAACCACACAGTATAAACAGGGGTCAAAGGAACTAGGGCTGCTGCCTGGAAGATGTCATACCCTCTCGTGAATTTAGAGCTGCAATATTCATGTGGACCAGAAATGCCATGTCTCTGCCTATAAGTTACCCATAGCCAAGTTAACCACTATGCTTTACTTATTGTGGGCTTTTAATGTTTATTCTGAGAAAAACTTTTGGAGAAATGACTATAGTAAATCACTTTCGCACAACAGTAAAGACATAGCCATTTCTCAAAGAAAACTGAGTTCTGGTCAAATGAATAAGATTAACATAAGTAATTAAACAACTTACTGGCCAAGAATTTATCAATTTTAATATACTTTTTTTTTTCATTTTAAAATTAATAAAGATAAGTTACTGTTTTGGTTTGATTTTTTTTCTTGTATTAATATAATGCTCCCAAAAGTTGGAGTTAAAACTTCAAATACAGCAAGAAATCTAAGTTTAGATCAGTGTCTCACAGACCTCAACCTTAGATTCAGAGATAATTCACCTTCTCCAGAAATGTTTTGGCCATGGGCCATTTTTCTTTTAATAACACAACAGTAGGGATAAGAGTCAACTCTGGTCTGCAGGCTGCTGCTCAAAACTGCCACAACCTGTGTCAAGGCAGCTCGTGGTTTCTTTGTAGTGGCCAAATAGGACTGCTTTCTTTGTGGTAGAAAAAACAGAAGCAGTCCTTTAGGTTACAGGTTGTCCTCTTTTCAAGTAAGGGGCATGTGGGGCAATAGCTACTTGCTGACAAATGAGGATTTCCAGTAATTTGAATGGGACAGGGGCACCACACACAAAATTCAAGGGAAATTTCTGCAGGCAATCTGCTAGTTGAGATTTAGTTTCAGTAATGACAATCTTCTATTGTCACATTAAGTCAATCTCATTAAATGAGATCACTTTGATTTTTGAGTCTTGCTTATAAACATTTACAAATGTTTGGTTTAATAGTTACATAAGAGTTGAACTATACAGTGATGACACCTACTTTTCTAGAATGATTAGAGTACTTTTCTATTGAAGTACTATGGTGGGAAATACAGTCTCAAAAGCTCAAATATTACTGGGTACATTTCGGTTGTTTAAAAAGAGGCTGCCCTCTCAGATCCAGAAGAAGAAAAAACAGAAGGAAGTTCTTTGTTCAAGAGCTAAGTGGCCCAGATTGGGTCAGTGGCCCTTCTTGAAACAAGTGGCCAGCACCTGAGATTGGGTCCTGCTTGGAGGAACATTGCAGCCTACACTGGCTCTTAACCCCTCCCTGCCTTTCTCTTCCACCCCATCATGTCTCAAATAACCACATGGGAATAGATAAAGAGCAATTCCACAAAAAGTTGTGTTAAACTTTCTCTCCTTGGTCCCTGTACACCCTGGAGTAGGAGACACAGCACTTTCTTAACTCCAGGAACCAGAGAAAGTATGTGGACCTCAGATAATGCACTTGAGAGCAAAAGATAGTAAATAGCTTTCAGGAGAGCTTCCATAATGGCTTCCAGAACAACAGAGGGAGAGAGTTGGTTTGGAGCTGAAAGACCCTGGCTCATCCTTTAGCTCTGCTAGTTACTAGCTGTGACTGTGAATAAGAAAGTCCCTTTCACCGTCCAAACCTTAGTTTCTTTATCTGTAACATGGTGATTAAAATAATAATAATAAAGCTCACTGACTAGTTGGTTGTAAGAATGAAATTCCATTGCATATGTGAGTGGTGTGTGGCCTGTGGCACATATTAGGTGACCTGCTGCCATGGGGGAAACAACTGGCACCTAGCCTGAGCCCCTAACCTGAACCCTAGGACCATCATTTCTTCTTTAGGCATGCCTCTGCTTGTATGGAATCTGATTTTGTTACTGTAGTTGGTGATTAATAACAGAAAAATGTAAATGGAATTAGACACTCTTGAACATAATCAATTAGGGAGCATAAGCCTGCTTGCTTAGCTGCACCCTCTCCAAGGGATCACGACATTGCCTCACAAAGGGGACTGACGACTTCCTCTCCTTTGTAGTGAGGAATGACTAGGCTTTCAATATCCCTAGTCCCAGTCTATGGGGGAAAGTAAGCACATGTGTAATAAGAGCCAAAATGGAGACTATAGAGTCCTTTCAGTCTAACCTGGGAAAGGGATCAATTGATCATGGGATGGACCCACCAGAAACCTGTGAAAGCTTGGGAAGTTATTTTGAAAAAGTGCCTGTTCCATCCCAAGCCCAAGACAATATAATCCAGCTAAACAAAAGCTCTCATTCTTGGGAACATGTGCTCACCCAGTTTGTTTGCACATTCTCTCCATAGTGATCCTACAAGTCTAGCAGGAGCCTGGGTACAGCAGTGCTGGTGTGAACAGTGCTAAGCTGGTGGGAACTGAGACCACTTAGCAACTGCCTGTTGACTCCAAAGCACTAAGCTTTACTACGAAACAGAAACTCTTGACATTGGCCTTTGTGTTGACCTTGCTGAAGACACAGTTGGACCTTTTTCATGGCGGGATGGATGGAGATGGGACACAGGGACAACCTTCTATTTTCACCCAAATAAATCTGCCACACCTAAATCTCCCATATGTTAGTCTATGAAATGCTTTTCTCTGGATACCCTGAAAGAGTCACAATTTCACTGCCAACAATTTCATTAGGACAGTCACGAAGGGAGGTTGCTCCCTTTGCCCCGAGATTATAGTCTCAGTAATATTCCTGCACTGGCTTCTCCTCTCCTGCCTAACTTTCCTACCCCTCATGTCCCAGGTAAAACACCTGTATCCAGATTTTCATCTCTGAGTCCACTTTTGGAGGGTCCATAACAAGTAATGAAGTGCAAGAACTTTGTGTACTGGAAATGGCAGAGTGAAAGTTATGAATATTATTATTGATCAAACATGATACATTTCTGTACCTAACTCTTGCTGGTCCCAAGCCTAACTCTGCATAACCTTGAGGGTGCAAACCACAGCTATGCTCTTTGATTGCTTTGGGCTCAGGACTTTTATTGGGAAGATATAAGCACATTTTCTACGTATTCAAATTGGAGGGCTTGCTAAAACCTGATATTCTGAATCTATGGATGGAAGGTGTTATGGGTTGAATTGTGTCCCCTGAAAGGATATGTTGAAGTTGAAGGGATCCAAAAATTTTTACCCTGAAGTTGCTTTTGGGGTATTGATTATAAGTTGTTCGTTAAGAAATAAGAGACCTGGAAAGAAGCTTTGACCCTTTCTCCTTTCCTGGCCAAGAAAGTCAGATAGAGAAACCTGCTTTAGGAAGGGAGCTTTGGCCAAATCACCCTAAAAATTTTCACTCTAGCATTAGTCAGGAAGACTCCAACCCTATTAGCCACATGTCCCATTGTTTCAAAGTTGCCTAGCAAGAATTTGTATGCCTTATATGTTCTGCTTTTCCTTAACTACCTGTTAATGGCCTATTCTTAGTTCTAAAATCTAATACTCAATCTCTTCTGTCTCCTTTGTCCAAAAATATATACCCAATGTTGCCTCAGTGTCTCTGGAATTTTCATGTGTATGTGAATTCTGCAGAATTCACATACAAAAATTTGATTTTTGTCCGGTTAGTCAATCTCTATTAATTTGATTATTAGACCAGCTGGAGGAAAACAGAAGGTGGAAGGAAAAGTTTTTTTTTTTTTTTTTTTTTTTTTTTTTTAACCTCTGCAGAAGCCTAGCCTCCAGTGCTTATAAATGTGATCTTATTATTTGGAAATAGGGTTTCTGAGATCATTAGGGTGAACTCTAATCCAATGTGATTCATATCCTTACAAAGAAAGGAAGGCACTATGTGAAGATAGAGACATAGGGGGAGAAAGAAGGCCATGTGAATTCAGTGAGCCAAGGGACACCTGAGGGTGCCAGAAGCTGGGAGAAGAGAGAAAGGATCCTATTTAGGGGCATAAAAGGGAGGACAGTTCTACAAACACCTTGATTTCATACTTCTAGACTCCAGAAGTATGAGAGTACAAATTTCTGTTATATTGAACTACCCCAGGAATCTAATGCAGAGGGGGTTAATTTTTGCATTTCTAATATTGTTCTAGGTGATGCTGATGTTGCTGGTCAGACATCACTTTGAGGAATACTGATCGAGGTCAGGTCAGGTCAGTCCTGATCACCGCATACATTCACAAAGAGAGAACCTTCACCTGGGCATGCCTTCAACTTCATGCCTGCAGCTGGCTTTACATGACACTTCCTCTGCTAGGCCGCTCTCTAAAAACACAAGGCCTTGGTGATCGACTCTTCATGCATATACTCTCTCTTCTGCATGTAAACCCTCCCTCCCTAGTCTGAAATGCTTCAACTCGACATTCAAATTCAGCCTCGTTCTATTATCCCCTGAAATGGCATGCCTCCATCCCCTGTCACCGTAGATTTCATAGTCTGTGCTGCCAGGAACCTGCTGAGCACTGCTATTGCCACATCCACCATACTTACTCTCCAAACATCTGTTTCCCCTTCCACCTGGAATCTCACTGGTGCCCATTTACATGGCAGAGCACCTGATGCATCCAGGAAACTCATCAGTGTTTCTGGAAGCAGCAGGAGAGCAAATAAAAAACTGTGTCCAGCTGTTGTCCAGCTGTTCACTGCTATCACAATATACAGTTGAACACATTTTCCTAGAGCATTTCAGGTCAAGGTTATTTCAAATAACTTTCATGGGACTTAAATTAGCTCCCATTCTGCCCCTCCCCCCAACCCACCCCACACTTGGCCTACATTGGGAGCGTTTGTTATTTATTGCAAAGTTTGTGTGTGTTTTGCATAGTACTATACATGTAGTGGAGAAGAGACTTTCACTTTGTCTTTTAGCAACTGTCTGAGCCCATCAGGGAACATGCTGTGATAAATAATAAATGACTTGGGCCTGTGGCCTGCCCAGAGCAAGTCTTTCCAAGTTATGAAAGTGAAGAGCAGTGATTGCAGTTATTAACTAACAAAACAACTTTCCCATGGCTCACCTAGACCTCAGGAAAGGACCCAGTTTTTATTCAGCAGGTGGCCACAGAGTAAAATTTGTGACTTTCTATTGGGTGCCAAACTTATGCTCCATGAAGGAGGAGCGGAGAAAAAAACCAGTTTTCCTTACATGCCTGAGGCCGGGGGTGGGGAACACCTGAGTCAGCTCTGCTTTTTACTCCCTTCTCTAGTGCACTAAGAGAAGGTGCACTAGAAGGTGCATTAGAATTTCTAAGCTTATTAAAATTCTCAGGGAGAGCTGTGAAGCTTTTGAGTATTCAAGATCCGTTAGGAAATAAATAAAAAAGAATTCTAAGTCAAAAGCCTTTCTCCAAGGCATGGGTAGGTGTCTGCCTGAGGACCTGCAAAGTCCACCACTTGTGCTCAAAGAGGTGTGGCCAGGAAAGGTCAACATAGGAAATTGGGAAAATGTGATTTTCAACCTTAGAAAAATGTGGCTTTCAATCCCAAAACATCATTATATATAAATACATGTTAGATGCAGGACAAAAACTGAGGACTTCCAAGAAAGACCCAGGTCAGACAGGTGGCCTTCTTTCTGTCCCTGTGCACCCACCCTTTGTGTGCTGAAGAGAAGCTGGACACAGGCAGGATTGTCCACACTGTTCCAGGTCAGAAGGCTGTGATGCAAATATCCAATTACAAACTCTTATTTCTTTTCCAGTTTAAAAAAGTACTGTATATGAGTCATGTCCCGAAAGTACTAGCTGTGCAAACTATTTTAATTACATTGACATTGGCTCGATACTTTCTGGACAGACCTTCACATACTGACTATAGAAAGTTGGAAAGGACAGAGCATTTGGGGCAAAGTCATCTTTATGCCACCACCCAGAGAAGGTCATTGCTGGCAGGTCAGTGAACTTCTATGCAGTTTCAGACATGCTTGAGGTTACTCTGCAGAGTTTTGAACCTTGAAAGTTAAGATAAACATTTCTATGTATACAAACTTTTTGTGAACATAATGTAATTTGTGCATAATTCATCATTGTGTGGTTGCATGATAGTTTACTTAACTATTCTATTATTGTTGGATTGGTATAATACCTTATTATTATTATTTTTTGTTTGTTTTAAAAATGGTTCCATGAAGGCCCTGGCTGGTGACCAGGTGAATAGGTGCTGGCTTGTGAACCCAAAGGTAGCTGGTTCAATTCTCAGTCAAGGCACATAACCAGGTTGCAAGCCAGGTCTCCAGCCAGGTCCTTAGCTGGAAGCAGCTGAAAGACAACCACACATTGATGTCTCTCTGCCTTTCCCTTGCCTCCCTCCTTGCCCTTCTCTCTAGAAATAATGAATAAAATCTTTAATAAATAAATAAATAAAAATGGTTCCATGGTATCAATGAGTAACACTAATTTTATCATTCAGCTTATCCCCTTAAGATAGCTTCCCTTAAGAACATCTATCTATTAAAAAAATAATAATAAGTGTTTTAAGCAGGTGCATGTACCTGTACACATGTGCACACATGTGAACCTATTTGAATTCCTCACAGACACACACACTCAAACTGACACATTCTCATAGATACATGTTCACAGACAATCGTACATATGCACACACACAGACACACACAAATCTTTGCTTCTAGTTTGACTTTTGCTGCTAACTGAATATTTTAGCTTAGTCAAATCACTTAATCTTTCTAGATCTGATTATTTGCATTTGTGAAATGAGAGGTCAGAGCAAATGATCTCTGGGTTCCCTCTACCTGGATTTCCCATAATTCTTTCCATGGTAGACTTTAATAACCCATGTGACTGTATGTCTACACCTGTGCTCTTACAGGGTTTCTTTCTTTTTTCGTTTTTAATATATTTTATTGATTTTGCTATTATAGTTGTCCCAATTTGTCCCCTAGTACTTCCAATTCCCTTCAGCTATGGCCCCTCTTAGTTCATGTTCATGTTTTATGCATATAAGTTCTTTTGGTTCTTGGAGGGTTTCTTAGTAAACTCCTTTACCTAAAACATTTTCTTCTATGCACATGCAGATATGTATTGGTTAATAACTTACAACTATGTGAGTTATTAACATTTAGTTTTTGTCTAATTTTTGACTTTGGAAATAACAAAGACACTGGCCTACACTCCTCACCATGTGACCTTAGCCTTGCTGCCTTTCTTTGGATTTTTCAAGTAGTGCCCCTGCTTTCCTCAAGTCCCATGTTGACAGCCATGGGTAAGGGAAAGGCAGTGGCTTTAAAATCACAACTGAAGAGTACCCAAATGAAAAGGCTCAGTTCTATCACGCATTCTATAGTGTAGAAGATCAACTTAGGCCTGGTCTGATCATCCCAAAGTACCCCTCCCCACAGACTGTGATTACAGCTCAGGATGGCCAGTGTTTGTGATGTTGATTGTCCTGGAGAGGAAGGTTTGAAACAAGTGTGTTACTGCTGGCACAACAGTTAATATTGAAGATCATTTCAACAGTTTATGTCCCCTTTTCATCCTCTTTTGACTCAACATTTTCACAAGGGTCACAAAGGAGTTATCCAAAATTCCCTAGGCTCCTCATTTTAAACCTGGGAGAGAATCTAACAGTTTAAATAATGAATAATGTACAGAAGCTACAAAGTATTAGTGGACTTGTGTGGTTGTAGATTTGAGAGTATTAATCTTGGGAGCCTCACTGACTAGCTGCAGGGCAGGGAGCGTAATTCCAGGGACATCTGGGAGAGGTGGAAATTTCCCCAGGGAGAAACCCCCTCCAAACTCTGGACTCCAATAGCTTCTGAAGGGTTCTTGGGGCCTAACATCCCATCTCTACCACCTGCAGCCAGCTTTGTGTGCTGAGGGCTATCTCTTGCCTATAGCACTGGGAGCCCAGGGCCATGTTCACTGTTACCACAGAGCTTAGTCCCCTACCATTGGTGTACTGCTGAAAACTGATGGAATGCACAACATCTCTCTCAAGTAATGGGGTATCACTAGGTCAGGTGCCAGAACTGAGTTTCCAGGGTATTCAATAAATCCTCTCTAGGTCAAAAGCCGATGAAGTAGGTGTGGGTGATGGTGAAGTTAAGAATAACAAATGGGGGGCCTGGCTGGTAGTACGGTGGATAAGGCTCCAGCCTGCAAACCCAAAGGTCACTGGTTCAATTCCCCAGCCAGGGCACATAACCAGGTTGCAAGCCATATCTCCAGCAAGTTCCGTGGCTGGAGGCAGGTGAAAGGCAACCATACACTGATGTTTCTCTACTTCTCTGCCTCCCTCCCTCTCTCTCTCTGGAAATAGTAAAATTTTTAAAAATCTTTAAAAAAAGAATAAAAAAGAATAACTAATGGCTCTTAACACAACCAAATTCAAAAATTGTTTTCATCTTGCTCTTGTAGCATCAGGCAGTTAGATCTTATTGAAAACTGAGACTCAGGGTATAAGCAAGCCTTCTTCAAAGTTTTAAAATTGCCACTAGCTTGGTGATAAACTTGTACTTCTGCTTCCTAATATAGTTATCTTTCTGAAAGTAGATTTTTAACAAGTGATGTTTGATGAGAGTACAATTAGGGCGAAAAAAGGCAAGTATAAGTTAGAGTAGTGCAGGTTCCCAGAGGCCTGGTGTGGGTGGCCACAGCACTCACACTGGGCCACAAAGCACCCCTCCACTACACCCACTCTGTTTCAAAGCATGTGCTGTCTCCAGTTTCTCTCAGAAGCCCTTGTCACCACTTTCTACTATAGTCTCTGTTCAATTGCTTGTGTAGCCAGCAGTGATCTGCAGTCAAGAGAATCCAGGCAGAGAAGCTGAGAGACAGATATTGTGTGCTGTAAACACTTAATGGGCAAGGTTGACACCATTTCTGGGCTCTTGATTTTAATTGAATGAACAATTAGACAAACTTCCTGCAAAAGAAAAACTTGGACATCCATATGAGGCATGAACCATACGTAGCCTATTAGCTGGACTGTAGTTCTTGTCCACTCTCATCTGCAGGGGTGGAACTACATGATTGTTTCACACTAAGATTCAACCAAAATAAAAAGGGAACCCACTGAATAGGAGAACACAGTTGCCAATGATATATCTGATAAAGGGTTAATTTCCAAAACAGAAAGAGCTTATAAAACTCAACACCAGGATGACAAACAATCTAATTAAAAAGTGGGCAAAAGACCTGAAGAGACATTTCTCCAAATAGGACATACAAGTGGCCAACAGACATGTGAAAAAAAGCTCAACATTACTAGCTATCAGAGTTTCAAATTAAAACTACAATGAAATATCACCTCGCACCTGTCAGATAGCCATTATCAATGAATCAACGAACAAGTGCTGGCAAGGATGTGGAGAAAAGGGAACACTTGTGCACTGTTGGTGGGAATGTAGACTGGTGCAGCCATTTGGAAAAGCAGTATGGACTTTACTCAAAAAATTAAAAATAGAACTGCCTTATGACCCAGTGATTCCACTTCTGGCATATATTCTAAGAAACCAGAAATGCTAATTTGATAGAATATATGCACCCTATGTTCATTGGAATAGCCAAGTGCCCATCAGTAGGTCAGTGGATAAAAAAGCTGTGCTACATTTACACAATGATATACAACTCATTTGTAAAAAAAAGAAAAAAGAAAAAGGAAAAAAAAAGAAAACAAAAGAAAAACACCAAGAAACAAAAAGAAAAAAAAAATCTTACCTTTTTTGACAGCATTGATGGACTTGGAGATTATTATGCTAAGTGAAATAAGCCAGTCAGAGAAAGATAAATACCATATGATCTCACTTATATGTGGAATCTAATGAACAAAATCAACTAATAAACAAAATAGAAACAGAGGCATAGATACAAGGAATAGACTAAAAGGTATCAGAGGGAAGAGGGTTTTGGGACTAGATGAAGGAAAGTGAAGAGATTCAGAAAACACACACACACACACACACATCACACATGTCTATGAGGTCCGTCCCACCTCAAGAGTGTTGAGCCAATGTCAATATAATTAAAACAGTTTTCGTGACCAATACATTTGGGACAGACTATATACAGTATATGTATATATAGTCTGTTCCATAAATATCAGTATATATATATACATATATATATGTATATATATATAGTGAAAAGAGAGTGGGGGATTGGTGAAAGTGGGCAAAGGAGGGGAAAAAGGAGATGGAAAGAGACTTTGCTTGGGGTGATGGGTACATAATGCAGTGTGAGTATGATGTGTTGTTTTATTGAGTTGTACACTTGAAACCATATTGGTTATGAAAACCAATATCATTCCAATAAACTCAATAAACAATGATTCAGTCACTCTATTCATATGCATGCTATCCTACTGTCAGTCAACACCAAACAGGTTTAACCCTTAACTATTCTCTGTTTCATATGCTATCCTTCTCTGCCAACCAGATTTTCAGAGTCATGTGCCTCATTCACAGTGTACCAAACCCTTTGCTGGCTCCCACTTGCTTGTGGGAGCTGACTGAAAATTTTCAGGAAGTTAAACAAGCTAGTTGTTAAATGTAGCCATTATTAAAAATAAACTATGTCAACATAATTAAATAAATTATATAAAAACAAAGGTAATAAATATTTAAAACTTATGTCCTCCTGACTTATTTTTGCCACAACCTATGCTTTTAAAGTTATTTATACCTACAGTGTCTGAATGATGGAACTACTGTATAATTTGTGCTACTTGCATCCCTTCCCTACTCCAGGCTCAGGGATGTCATCTGGTAGTGTGAAATTTCCAGCACAGAAGTGTTTTCATCACGGAGAGAGGCAAATACTACCAGTAGGGTTTTCTCCCCACCCTCCTCGAAGAGCAACTAGTAATTTACCAGTATCCCTGCATGAGGCTGCTCGTAGGTCACTGCTATGCCTTATAGCAGCCAACACAGTGCTGGGCACTTGAAGGCTAGGCATTCCCTAACAGTTTCCTCTAGAAAAGCTCTTGAGTTTTCTCTGAAATTTCTTAATGTGGAAAAACTTATTGGGCATCTCTGAAGGAACTGGTGAGCTGAGATACTTGCATACTCATCTCTACTAGTGTGGTGACCACTTCAGCTTGTCTCTGGCCCAGCCTGCCTCTCCCATGTTGTTGGACCTCCGCTTTAGGAGTCATGGACCAGGTAGCATAGGAGAGGCAAAGGGCCTGGAGTTTAAAGTCCTCCTTGACCATGACCTTGACACCTGGACACTCAGTTTCCTTGTCTGTAAATGGGAAGATTCAAGATGTTCTTCCAAGGGTTGTTATGAAGATAAAAGACATGAAAAAGAAATGATGAAAATAGTCGTGACTGGTCATATTGATGCCTTAGTTCCCCTTACCAGGGCTGCCTTAGCCAGAGTTAGCCTTACCTGCCTTCCATGGGTGTGATTAACAGTGTTGGAGGTGAACAAACTTGGGGGTCCAGTCAGGGAAGGTGTACTGCAGGGGTGTTGTTTGGTTGAGCAGTGGAGAGAAATAAACTAGAGTACAGAGATGACTCCTTGAATTTGGCACCCAAAGTGGATTTCAGTAAGCCTGGATCATGCAAAGGAAAAGTTATTTGATCAGAAAATGGGAAGAGTAAAGTGTCAATCAAATTATCCCATAACCCTGCTATTGCTGGTCACAGGCCATGAGCTTGAGAGCCAAATCAACACAGATCCTCATTCTGCATTCTTCATCCACCCTCTGCCTCTGGGCCCTGACCTTATCTCACAGCCATCTTCCTCAATGGATATCCCAGTCTCTGAGAATTTCTGTTCACTGGAAGCTAACAAGTAATTGGGCACAAAAATCAGCACAGCTTCCACACCAAAACAAACATAACATTTCTAAAGCACCTTCTTATTTCAACAAAATCTCCCTTGTTCTGAAGTAAGATTTTGCAGAGATGTGCTACTAACCAACAGGCTGATATAAAAGTCAAAATAACTAGATAAAGAGAAAACTAAAGATTTACAAGTAGTCTGGGAAGAGAGAGAAACTTTTTCACAATTGATTTCTAATTCCACACTGAAACTATTATTCAGTCAATCCTCATTTCATGTAATAAACATGGTCTAGTGCAGTTGGCCATGTAGATTTATTTCTTCAGAGTAAATCTAATTTCTCCATTCATTTCTATGTTTACATGGAAGAGAAAGTTTTCATGGGAAATAATCAGTACCTTATATTCTACTCCTATAAGATAGCCAGTGCCTTTGCCAATTTTCTTTGCAATTTTAACTTTTTATTATGGGCATTTTCAATCACATATAAAAGTCAAGGAAATTTGATAATAATAATTCATAATATAATGACTTCTATGTACTCATCACTAGCTTCAATAAGTTCCTTGCACCACCAACCCCATCCATCCCTCCAGCCAGTGCTTTGGAATCAAATCCTACACAGGATAATAATTCATCTGTAAACATTTCAGAAAATATCTTTAACAGATTAAGAACCTTTTAAAATATGTAATTCAATAGACGTACACTGCTAAAAATTATAATGATGATCAAACATCTAATTAGGTTTCTATTACCCTAATTTTCCTATGGTCAGTTTTTTCAACTTGTTTGAATTAGGATGGCATTTGTAGGTTCTCCTGTTCTATTTCTGTTCCATCCCACACCCTGGTTAAATAAACTATTATTTTTCTTGTAGAGTTTTTTATAGCTTGGATTTTGCTGATTGTATCTTTGAGGGGAACTCCGCCCCATAAGTCCTCCAGCACAGGATGTGCCTGGGGAGAGAAAGAGCCAGTGGAGAAGTTCCTTAAGCTCTTTTCCCTTGGGCTTTTATTGAGTTTTACACACATAGGGATTTACAGCATACACATATAGCACATCCATTAATGCCAAGTAATGCTAATTATAGAGAACAGACAATATCTCCAGGATAATAATTCAAGGGGCACAGAGCTCCACTTCAGGTCAGGGTCTGCTAGATAAGATGATGCCAATTGAGTACAAAAAATAAGGAGTATAAATTTAACCTGAACATCTGGTATGTCTTAATCTAAAACTAGTCAAAGCAGAGCAAGCTTCAAAGGATATTATGTATTTCTTAAGGCCTAATTCCCCCAGGGATTCCTTGGTACTAGTATGGATCATGCCAGCCACCTGCATTCCCAATTTTCTGGTCAAGTCTTACAGGCCTGTCCCAGGCCTTGCTTGTGCAGGGTCACAGTCTCCTATACCACACAAAGCAGTCTTCAACATGTCTTCATAATGGTTTTTTTATTTGTTTGTTTATTTTTACTGTGTTCTTTTATCCCATGTATTGTCTGCAAATTGACTCTAAAACCTTGATATGCTTCAGGAATGAGTTAGTTTGGTTGGTTGTTTATTTGCAATACCACTTCATAAGAGGCATGAGGCAATTTTCTTAGATGGCCCAGAATGTCTACTTGTTTCTTTGCTTTGTTAGCAGTCATTGATGATGATTGCTGTTGTCATTATTTGATTAGGAAACAGCAAAATAGGGACAATACATATCTATTATTACTCTCACTTCTTAGCTGGAATACTCTCATATGGAGCAAACCTGCCTCATCACCTATTATGTTGCCCTAAGGTGCAGCTTGACTAGGAGAAGCAGGATAAGTGCTTTGTTCTATCCTTTTATTTACCACCCCCCCTTTTTATTTTTTATTTAACTTTATTGTTGTTGTATTACATCCATCCCTTTTTTTAAAGGAGGCATTTCTCTAGAATTCACCAAAAGCAGGAGCATCAGTTATATATTGCTACATAACATATGACCACAAATTTAACAGCTTACTCAGCACACATTTATTATTTCACAGTGCCTATGATCAGAAGTCTGAACACATTTAAGCAGTGGGTTCTCTGCTCCTCTGCCCAAAGTCTGACAGGCTGTGGTCAAGGCATTGCTGGGACTGCAGCCTCATATAGAGAGAGGCTCAGTTGTGGATGGATCTGATTTCAAGCTCACTCAAGTGGTTGGCAGAATTCACTTTCTGTGGTTAGAAGGCTGAGGGCCTGATTTCAGGGGGAGAGACCCCCTGGGGTCTTTTTACCTGTGTTTAATAATTTTGCTTTATTATCCATTTGTTTTTAGTATCATTATGAATTTAGACACTTAGACTTAAATGTTTTTGATGTTTTTCTTTTTTCGTCTTCTTTTTTTTCTTCATGGTAAGGCAGAGAGGTATAGAGTTTTAATTTCCTGTTGCACTGGTATCTTGACTGAGGATTTCCAGCTTCTCAGATGGTGGGACATAAATGTTTGTTTATCAGCTTCCCAGTTCCTAGCACAGTTATAGCAGCCTGAATAGTCTTAGACAAGGACTCTTTGTCTTTTCCAGATGCTTGACCTACTGTGGTCTCTTCCTCCTTCTCCACAGCCTGGAACAGTTCACTTGACATCTGTGGTCACATCACTTTCTTCTTCTCAAGGAGTATAATCCCTTTCTGCCTCCTGCTATTTTGCACACATTATACTAAGAACCACCCAGATTTTCTGGACCATATTTGATCCTAAAATATAAAAATTAATCAAACATGACAATGCCCCTTTGCTATATAGAATTCACAGGTACCAAGTATAGTTCAGACAATGGAAGCCAAGGTCACTGATCATTGGTATATGATTCTCATTTCTTTCACCAGTGTCTCTATTCTATTATCTTCTCTTTTTTTCTGTTTTTTTTTTTAATTTTATTGATGTTGTATTACATCCATCCCCTTTTTGCTCCCCTCTGCCTGCCCCACCCACGCATTCTCCCTAGTCAATCCCACCTGTTGTCCATGTCCATGATTTCTTTATACGAGGTTCTTGTCTAAACTGCTCTCCTTCCTTGCCTCTTCCTCCCCCCAACCCCCAACCTCCTTACCTGGACCACTGAAGGCTTATTCAATGTATTCATATATTTGGTTCTGTTTTGCTTGTTGTTAGTTTTGTTCATTATTGTCCTGTAATGGGTGAGATCATATGGTATTTGTCCTTCACTGACTGGCTTATTTCACTAAGCATAATACTCTCCAGTTCCATCCATGTTGTTACAAAGGATACAAGTTCCTTCTTTCTTTCTTCTGTATAAACATACCAAAGTTTTTTGATTCAATCATCCACTGATGGGCACTTAGGCTGTTTCTAGCACTTGGCTATTGTAAATAGTGCTGCTATGAACATAGGTGTACGTAGGTTCTTATGAATTGGTGTTTCAGGATTCTTTGGGTATAGCCCAAGTAGTGGAATTGCTGGATCAAAAGGCAGTTCCATTTTTAGTTTTTCGAGGAAACCCATAACGTTTTCCACAGTGGCTGCATCAGCCTGCATTCCCACCAACAGTGCACCAGGGTTCCCTTTGCCCCACATCCTCGCCAACACTTGTTGTTTGTTGATTTGTTGATGATTGCCATTCTCACAGGTGTGAGGTGGTATCTTATTGTGGTTTTAATTTGCATCTCTCTGATGACTAGTGACGTTGAGCATTCTTTCATATGTCTCTGGGCCCTTTGTATATCTTCCTCAGTGAGTTGTCTGTTCAGATCCTTTGCCCATTTTTTTTTTTTAAGATTTTATTTCATCATTTTAGAAAGATGGGAAGGGAGAGAGGCAGAGGGGGACACGGACATCAATGTACAGTTGCGTTTCACCTGCCTCCAGCCACAGACTTGACTGGAGACCTGGATTGCAACCTGTTTATGTGCCCTGACTAGGGAATTGAACCTGCTACCTTTGGGTTCACAGGCTGGCGCCTTATCCACTGTGCTACCAGCCATGGCTTCCTTTGCCCATTTTTTAATTGGGCTGTCTGTCTCCCTGGTTTTGAGTCACATTAGTTCTATATACATTTTGGAGATAAAACCCTTTTCTGAAATATCATTGGCAATTATGTTTTCCAATACAGTTGGTTCCCTTTGAATTTTGCTGATGTTTTCTTTAGCTGAACAGAAACTTTTCAATTTGATATAGTCCCATTTTTTGATTCGTTCTTTTATTTCCTTTGCCCTTGGTGAAGTATCAGTAAACATATTTCTGCATAGGATATCTAAAATTTTACTGCCTACATTTTTCTCCAGGACCTTTATGGTGGCACTGCTTATGTTTAAATCCTTTATCCATCTTGAGTTTATTTTGGTCTATGGTGTAAGTTGGTGGTCTAGTTTTATCTTTTTGCATGTTGCTGTCCAGTTTTCCCAACACCATTTGTTGAAGAGACTGTTTTTACTCCATTGGATGTTCCTTCCCCCTTTGTCAAATATTAGTTGACCATAGAGTCCTGGGTTCATTTCTTGGTTCTCTATTCTGTTCTATTATCTATGTGTCTATTCTTATGCCAGTACCAGGCTGTTTTGATGATAGTAGCCTTGTAGTATTGTTTGAAGTCTGGTATTGTGATTCTTCCTACCTTGATCTTCTTTCTCAAGATTGCTGTGACTATTGGTGGATATTTTGGGCTCCATATAAATTTTTGAAGTATTTTTTCTATTTCTGTGAAGTCTGTCATTGGTATTTTAATGGGAATTGTACTGAATCTGTAGATTGCTTTGGGTAGTATGGACATTTTAATGCTGTTAATTCTTCCCATCTATGAACATGGTATATGCTTCCATTTATTTGTGTCTTCCTTGATTTCTTTCTTCATTGTTTTGCAGTATTCTGAGTAAAGGACTTTTACCTCCTTAGTTAAGTTTATTCCTAGGTACTTTATTTTTCTTGTTGCTATGGTAACTGGGATTTGTTTTTTTGCTTCTATTTCTGTTGTTTCATTATTAGTATACAAAAATGCTTTTGGTTTCTGGATATTGACTTTATACCCAGCTATTTTGCTACATTTGCTTATTAGGTTGAGTAAGTTTTTGGTGGAGCCTATCGGGTTTTTTATGTACACCATTATATCAACTGTAAATAATGACAGTTTGACTTCTTCCTTTCCAATTTGGATACCTTTGATTCCTTTTTCTTCTCTGATGGATAAAGCTAGAACTTCTAAAACAAAGTTGAATAGAAGTGAAGAAAGTGGATAGCTTTGTCTCATTCCTGATCTTAGGGGGAAAGCTTTCAGTTTTTGTCCATTAAGTATAATGTTGGCTTCAGGTTTCTCATAGATGTTATTTATGATGTTGAGGAATGCTCCCTCTATTCCCATTTTACTAAGGGTTTTTTATCATAAATAATTGTTGTACTTTATCAAATGCTTTTTCAGCATCTATTGATATGATCATGTGGTTTTTATCTTTCTATTTGTTGATGTGGTGTATTACATTTATTGATTTACAAATGTTGTACCATCCTTGCATCCCTGGGATGAAGCCCACTTGATCATGGTGTATGATCTTTGTAATGTACTGCTGAATTCGGTTGGCCAATATTTTGTTGAGAATCTTAGCATCTATGTTCATCAGAGATATTGGCCTGTAGCTTTCTTTCTTAGTTGTGTCTTGCCTTGGTTTTGGGATTAGAATAATACTGGCCTCATAGAAAGAGTTTGGGAGTCTTCCCTCTTCCTGTATTTTTTTGGTATAGGTTAAGAAGGATAGGAGTTAGTTCTTTAAATGTTCGGTAAAATTCACCTGTGTATCCATCTGGTCCAGGGCTTTTGTGCTTTGGGAGATTTTGGATGACTTCTTTAATTTCACTAGTTGTTATTGGCCTATTCAGGCTTTCTGCTTCTTCTGGGTTCAGTTTTGGTAGGTTAGACATTTCCAGAAATGTGTCCATTTTATCCAGGTTGTCATATTTTTTGTCATATAGTTGTTTGTAGTAATTTCTTACAATCTTTTGTATTTCTGAGGTTTCAGTTGTGATTTCTCTTCTGTCAGTTCTGATTCTGTTTATTTGGGTCCTCTCTCTCTTTTTCTTGATGAGTCTGGATAAGGGCTTGTCAATTTTGTTTATCTTTTCAAAGAACCAGCTCCTGGACCTGTTGATTCTTCAAATTATAGTTTGAATCTCTGAGTTATTTAGTTCTGCTCTGATCTTGATGATTTCCTTCCTTCTACTTGCTCTGGGCTTTGTTTATTGTGACTCCTCTAGTTCTTGCAGCTTTATGGTTAGGTTGTTTTTATAAACTTCTTGTAACCTTTTCTGGAAGACCTGTATTGCTATAAATTTCCCTCTGAACACTGCCTTTGTTGTGTCCCATAGGTTTTGGGTTGTTGTGTGTTCATTGTTATTCATTTCCAGAAACTTTCTGATTTCATCTTTGATCACATTGTTAACCAATTCATTGCTTAAAAACGTGTTATTCAGTCTCCATGAGTTAGAGTATTTTTGTGTTTTTCCCTTGAGATTGGTTTCTAATTTCAAGCCATTGTGATCTGAGAATATGCTTTGTATGATTTCAATTTTCCTGTATTTGTGGAGGCTTGTCTTGTGTTATACCATGTGGTCTATCTCAGAGAATGATCCATGTGCTTTTGAAAAGAATGTGTATTTTGCTTCTTTGGGGTAAAAGACTCTGTATACATCAGTTATGTCCATTTCTTCTAGAGTGATGCTCAATGCCACAACATCTTTGGGGATTTTTTTGTTTGGAAGATCTGTTCATTGTTGATAGTGGGGTACTAAAATCCCCTACTATTAGTGTGTTGCTGTCTATGTCTTTCTTAAAGTCCTCCAAGATTTTCCTTATATATTTCAGAGCTCCTACATTGGGTATATATATTTTTACCAGAGTTATTTCCTTCTAATGGATTGTTCCCTTAAGTATTATGAAATATCCATCTTTATCCCTTTTTATGGCCTTCATTGTAAAATCTATTTTGCCTGAAATAAGTATTGCTACTCCAGCTTTTTGTGTTTGTGTTCAGTTGATTGATATATTTATTTCCATCCCTTCACTCTCAATCTGTGTCGATCTTTTGTTCTGAGGTGGGTCTCTTGAAGACAGCATATATGTGGGTCATGTTGTCTTATCCATTAGGCTACCATATGTCTTTTGATTGGTGCATTTGATCCATTTACATTTAAGGTTATTATTGATTGATACTTATTCATTGCCATTTTCTCACTCTGTCTGTATTCCCCTTTGGCTTTCTCTGTTTCTTCATTTTATTTATTTATTCATTTTTAAAGCAGACCCTTTAGCATTTCTTGCAATGCTGGTTTGGTAGAGATGTATTCTTTTAGTCTTTTTTTTGTCTGGGAAACTCCTTATTTCCCCTTTTATCTTGAATGAGAGCCTTGCTGGGTAAAGTATTCTTGGTTGCAGGCCTTTGTTTACCATTACGTGAAATACTTTTTGCCACTCCCTTCTGCCTTGAATTGTTTCTGTTGAATAATCTTTTGATAGCCTTATTGGAGCCCCTTATATGTTATTTGTCATTTCTCTCTTAATCCTATTAGGATTCTCTCTTTGTCTTTGAAATTTACCATTTTAATAATAACGTGCCTTGGTGTTGGTCTGTTTGGGTTGATGTTCATTGGGACCCTCTGTGCTTCCTGAATTTGATTAATGTTTTCACTCATCATGTTAAGGAAATTTTCTATCATGACTTTTTTGAACAGGTTTTCCATTCCTTGTTTCTCTTCTCCTTCTGGTATCCCTATGAAACGGATGTTGTTATGTTTCATGTTGTCCTGCAGCTCTCTTTAACCCTGTTCAATCTTGTTCAGCCTTTTTTCATTCTCTTGTACTGTCTTGGAATATTTATCTACATTGTCCTGCAACTCACTGATCCGGTCCTCTGCTTCCTCTAGCCTACTGTTGATTCCTTCTACTGTATCCTTCAATTCAGAAATTGTATTCTTCATTTCCTCCTGGCTCTTACTGATAGTTTCTATGTCCTTTTTGATGCTGTTGTAGCTCTCAGTAAGTTCCTTGTAACTTCCCTGGAGTTGTTTATAGTTTTCTTTGAGCTGGCTAAGCTCAATGAGCTTCTCTAATATCATTCTTTTGAATTCCTTATCTGATATATTGTGTGCCTCTGTTTCACTTCGTAGTCTTTCTGGGGATTCTTCCTTTCCTTTTGGTGATGGACTGATTCTTTATTCACCATTTTGGGTGTCTTTTGCTTCTTTTTTTTTTTTTCCCTTGGATTCATCTGCTTTGCTTCCTTGCCTTAGTTGAGTTCAGTGCTGTAGTCTTCTAGGTTTTCTCCACTTATTGCTCTTGGTGTTGCCTTTATTTGGGCTGTCTGGCTGTATTCTGGATTGGGTGTGTATGTTGCTCCTTTCCTTCCAGTCAAGACACTCCTTCTGTCCTTTCTCATACACTGTTTTTGTGCTGCTTCTAAAACAGAACCACCAGTCCAGGCAAAATCACCATACCTTCAGTGATATGTTTCTCTTTTACTTCCCCTTTTAACTGCCTATGAATGTAACTATATACCCAAACCCTCCAAGTTAACCCCTGTTCTTAACCACACCCTCAGCTGCAATTGAGCCAGTCTTGATAGAGATGTAGATGTATTAAGCCTATTGTATGAGGGGAAAAAAGATTAATTTGACTAAAGTATAGATAGTTTTGAAGGGTGCTGAGCAGTAGCAAAGATAGCAGTGATATGAGAGAGAACTAGCTTTTCTATTCTAAAGAAATGAGGAGAGGGAGAATCAGAAAGCCTCAAGTATGTGTGAACAGTGTAAGCCTATGTATATAGTTGCCACATCTGCCTCCCTGTTCACCCTTAGTGATCCCTGATTGGTCCAGGTAGAGCCAGGACCTGTGGGCTTTTAGCAGGAAAAAAAAGAAAAAGAAAAAAAGAAAGAAAGAAAGGGAAAAATAATAATAATAAGAAGAAAGGGTTTAGATGGCTATTCACTCTTGATGATCCCGGATTAATCCAGATGAAGCCAGGACCTGTGGGCTTTTAGCAGAAAAACTATATATATATATATATGATAAGAAAAGTGGGTTTAGGTGGCTGTTCACCCTTAATGATCCCTGATTGGTCCAGGTGGAGCCAGGACCTGTGGGCTTTTAGCAGGAAAAAAAAAGAAAGAAAGAAAAGAATAAAGAAAGGATTTAGGTGGCTGGGGAGGGGAGGAATACTGAGATTGAGGACTGGGAGTGTGTTGTAGCCAGAGAGTGAGTAGACTTTAAATCAAGAGTAGAGGGAGGGTCTTGGGTATTTAGGTGGATTGAGATAAGGGAGGATTAAAAATATGTGAGCTGGGCCCTGGCTGGTGGCACAGTGGATAAGGCACCTGCCTGTGACCCCAAAGGTTGCTGGTTCGATTCCTCAACCAGGGTATATAACCAGGTTGCAAGCCAGGTCTCCTGGCTTGGAGACCTGGTCTGTAGCTGGAGGCGGGTGAAAGGCAACCATGTATTGATGTCTTTCTCTCTCTCTCTTCCTGTCTCCTTTCCCCTCTCTCTAAAAATAATAAAATAAAATCTTTAAAAAATATATATGTGAGTTGTGATACACTATGGTTTTAGCAGTATTTACTTAAAATGCACTAATTGTGAGGTTTGGAAGTAACTTTTGAAAAGGATATGTTAGAGATTAATAGTTCATGTAGCTCTCGGTGCAATTTAGGTGCTTGAGATTAGCAGCGATCCATTTCCTGAGTCTGCCTCTTTTTCTTGGTCAGGTCTCTGCATTCTACAGTCTAGCTGTGTGGTCTTGGATTGGCAGGGCCTATGGTTGTCACAATCAGAGGTGATTCTGAGTGTCAGTCCCCAGGTAGGCTGGGCCTCCAGTAGCCTAGCTGGGTTTCAGGGCTGCAGGTGTTCAGGGGCCCTCCCTTTTCTTCCGTTTGAAGTCCAGCAGGGTGTTTCTATGATGTTTATAGTTGCTCCTCCCCCTCCAGCTCCCGGAGGAGTTTTCTGCCTGCCATTGGCTCCTGGCACCCCTGTAGGGCAGCCTGCAACCTCACTGGCTCCTGTGATGACTGGCCCTGCCCCCACAGCTCCTAGAGGAGGCAGCCCCCATCTGCCCACAGTGCTCAGGGGTCCACCAACAGTGTCTGGCTCCCCTGGGTGAGGGCCAATCCTCCAAGCAGACCAGCTCTCCTAGGAGTCTTTCATGCTGCCTCTGTGATGTGCACCCTCCCAGAACATCTGCAGTGTGGCCTTTATCGCCTGCAATGGGAGGGTCAGTTGCCCCAGCTACAAGTTCCTGGCTTGCAGTTTGGAGTTTCAGCAGGAGCCTGGGAGCCTATGTGGGTGCACAGGGCTGGGCCTCCCCTCTCACAGGGGCTTCAAGCTGCTGTTTCCCCAGTGGCCCAGCAGCACCGTTTTCAGCCCTCTCCCTGCCCCAGCCAGTGCACTTCCCTGCTCCCCCACTCCCGCTCCCTACAGGACTCTTCTTCTCCACCTCTGGCCCAGTGAGGAGCTTCCTCTCTCTATTGCCCGAGCAAGGCTCTCACACAGTCCCTCCCCTGCAGGAGTTCATTTCCTCATTCCCTCTGGCGTTTGCCCTCACTGCCCACACTTCACTGTTCAGATTTCTAGTCACCAGGGAGCCTGGAGCTGGCTTCAGTTAAAGATGCCCCTCTTGGTAGAGCCGCCACTGCCCAGAGCCAACCTTGTCCCACTGGCCAGTTTGGAACTGTTTCACCTGCTCTCCTGTAGGTCTCTGATGCCTCTGGGCTGTGTTCCCCTGAGTCCAGATGCTTACCGCTCCAATTCTTAGGGACCTGCAGATGTCTTGTGCTCCCTCTCCTGTCCTCCAGCTGCTCTGGTACTCGAGAACACCATCAGCACTGCTCTCTACTCTGTTGCCATCTTTGATCCCCTGATGTTTTCCATTTTATGCTTTTTTTGACTAAATAATTTTGTTACCCAGTGCATATTTTTCCTTTCAGCTTATTTCAAAAGCACATTTTTGACTCTCAAACTTTCCTCTACCACCTCCCTCTGAAAGCCACATAATCCCTGTGAATGCCACTGTGTAAGTGCATTTCTCTGGCACAGTTTGTATCAGCTTTAGTCAGAATCACTCATAGCACTAATTAAATGGGCAGGTACACCTGCTCCACTTGCCTGGTGGTGGCTCTTGTAGGTGCGAGATGGAGGCCAGGCATCTGCTTCTAGAAGGAACCCTCTGTTATTCTGATGCACATTAATACTTAAGAACTTCTCACATAATATACACCAGAGTGAACATTCCTAAAATGTGAAGCATGAGGCTATGAAATAAATGACTGTTTTGTTGATTGTTGGCAACTTTAGTTCAACTGAGAAGATATGAACTTAGCTAGACCAATTAGAATGATCTCATCATTGACTCCTTTGGGAGTTAACTAATGTGAGGCAGAACTAGTTAACTATGAAATGTCTGTGGAGAAATGTGTCAACTGTGAACTGCTGTATTTCTCTCACACATAAGAAGAGACCTGCAGATAAAGGTGCATTGCTGTCTGTTAAAACACTGAGCTAAAGTGTTGTCATTTGAAAAAGGGAACAACAAAGCCAGAATGAGGCCACTAAAAGAGAGGGCCACTATTACAGTACAGATGGGACAAAAATAGAGATTAAGTCATCCTGAGAGCCTTTGTTTGGGTATAGTCAGTTGCAGATACAGATTTGGTGCAGTCTTTCCTTTGAAAGCAGCTTGTGAAACTTCATCATTTAGTTCTAATGGGGCAGTTCCATGCAATATACTTTCTAGGCCTCATAAAGGAGCTTCAGCTAATTTACACAGGGCAGTTTTCCCCTTGCCTCTCAAGGCACCAGTCTTCCTACCAGAAATGATGTTGTTGCCATAGACAATTGGAATACAGGGGAGTCTCTCCCATTGACCAAGAAGACAGTGAGGGAGGTTTTACACTGAGTGCACCAAAAGTTAGAAAAATGAATGGATAGGATCCGAGCATGCCAAAACCTACCAAGATGAATAGATAACGCTCTCAGCCCATGGAAAGATGAATGGATAGGACCCAGAGTGCATCAAAAGCTAGCAAGATAATTGGCTAGAAAAACAAAGCCTTCCCCTTCCTATCCCTAGAAAGACTTTTGGCTTGAATAGGAAGGGGCGAGATGGTCTTTGAGACAGGACTGCATGGAAAAATATAATTTATTCT
Source organism: Noctilio leporinus (assembly GCA_004026585.1). Lineage (NCBI taxonomy): Eukaryota > Metazoa > Chordata > Mammalia > Chiroptera > Noctilionidae > Noctilio > Noctilio leporinus. The sequence continues at coordinate 53,565 of PVIW01005572.1, read as the reverse complement.
GGTGATGAAAAGCTCTGAATTAATGAACTTGAAACTCTTCATATATATATATATATATAAAGTTAATTTTATTTATTATTATTGTATTACAATTGTTTCATTTTCCCCCTTTGCTTTCCTCTGTCCCCACTCCCTGCCTCCCTCCCTCAGTCAATCCCCAGCTCATTGTCCATGTCCATGGGTCCTCCTCTCTAGCTCCTCATCCGATCCCTTCCCCTGCTTTCCTCCTTCTCCCCCTCTCCCCTAGTCACCATCATTCTGCTCCCTATTTTTTTTTTTTAAGATTGTATTTATTACTTATAGAGAGAGGGAAGGGAGAGAGACAGAGAGGGAGAAAGACATCAATATATGGTTGCCTTTCACCTGCCTCCAGCCACGAACCTGACTGGAGATATGGCTCACAACCTGATTATGTGCCCTGGCTGGGAAATCAAACTAGCGACCTTTGGGTTCGCAGTATATTTTTAAATAAAATAGAAAGACAGTTTGGTTTCAACTAGATAAGCTGAATTTTATCTATGGGTAGTTCTTACAAAAAAGAAAGAATGAGGTAAATGGGTAGCCAGAAAAATTCATATCAAGAGTAGATTCTGATACATAAGATTCAAGCATACTGAAAAATTGTAAGCTACAGGACTGTAAAAGATGCAGCATTTGGGGATATAAATAAACACACAGGCCAGTGAAGAAAACCAACTATGGAGTATATCAGAAAGATCAGAGTTTAGTTTATGATAGATATGGCATTTAAAATAATTAGAGCATGAGATTTGGTCATTTTAAAAAGTCAGGCAACTAGATAACCATTTGAAATAACATTATTAATCCAGATAGAAACTGTTTTACATTTCAGTAAGAAAAACACCAAAATCTCAACAGAAAAATAGGTACCTTCACCCTCATCCCAACTAAAATAAAGCTCTAGTTAAAGGAATGTGCTAGGCTAGCTCATTGCATGCAGAGGGGAAAACTGCCAGAGCTATGGGGCTGATAAGGAACAATCTCTAAGACCTAATTCTAAATGACAAAGTATGCGCTGGACAGGACTGCTCATATATGGATATGTTTATATTTGAAGAGAGAACTGTGGAAAGATGTACCTGGCACTCTTCCTGTGGGAAGTCTCTGAAAGGAAGCCTGCAGCTCTGGAAAAGGAAGGGAACTAATTGCATTGTATCCTCCCAAATAATGCTGGAACTTCAAGTCATATATTCAACTTTAAAAACTTGGTAATTTTTCAGAATATATATAAAAACCACATGGCCACCAGTGGTCACAACAATACATTGCCAACAGGACCCCTCTCTGTCAGAGGAAGGAGGCGCTTAAAGGAGCCCAGAGGAAGCTGGTGGACAGCTGAGGCCCTCAGGTTAAACAGAAGCCACTATCTGGCACTCACACCTCTGGAAAGGCCCTCTAGATCTCTTTGTTCTCCGAGCCACACTAAAGGGAGTTCACAGGAAACTGAATCACTGGTTCCTGTACTCAGACCTGGGGACCACTTCTGGAAAATCTTACCATTTACATCAGCATTCCTGTTGGTGAGAAGACAGGCTTCTTGGATTATAGGGTAGATAAGCATCTTCTGAGAAGAACAAATGGCAGAAGCAGTCTTTCAGCAGATGAAAAGCTCCTGATGAGCAGGCTGGATGGCAAGTTAGCTTGAAGCTGAGTGTAGGCAGTCCACCTTTCAGGACTAAGACCCAAGGGCACATGCCTGTCTGTGGTCTGCCTCTGCCTTTTACAAACAGCCATGTACTCAAAGCACCCTGATGGGATTGGGGTAAATTTGCATTTGAGAGGAATATAACTAAGTCTATCTGGCTCCACCCCATGTCTACTCCAGGATGGAGAGATGGGCTCTGAATCTGTAATATTGCTCTTTGTTCTAAATAAGCCATGTGTCTTGGCTCACCCTGTACTTGGTCAACAACCACATTGTCCTTTAAAATAAAACTCAGTTCAGATCTAAGGCCCCAAGGCTTTTCTTGACATACCCCCTTCCCACCCTCCCCTAGACTCTTGTTCCCTTTTCTCTTATATCTCTCAAGCTTGGTTCTGGTTTGTTCAATCTATCTGTGAGCTCCTTGAAGGCAACACTGTCTATTTTCTCTCAAACCTTCATGGCTTAATGAGGTTTTCATACTGCCCATGAGTGGGACTGAAGTGAGCACTACAAGACATCATAGCTTAGATATAAGTGGATACAGAACTGGTCCAGTGCACAATGAGAAAGGAACCAAAACCACTAGTTACCATTTCCTTTCCCTTCTGCTGCAAGGAGGGGCCCCTGGAACTCAGGGAATCATGGAGCTGATCACTCCATAGGCCCCTCCACAGTGATTTACCCATGTTCAAGAAGGCACAGTGAGAAAGACATGGACCAAACGGCCTGACTCTAGAGTAATACATATCAGACAAATCAGGTAGAAGATTTGGCCTGGTGGTCTTCACATTCCTAAGTCACATACAACAAAATTCCAAATCACCCAAATCTCCTCAACAGCAGAATGGATTTCAAAATTGCAGCACGGAGATGTGAATGAGCCATCTACAACCACATACAACATGGCTGGATCTCACAAACACAACATGTGGAGTGAGAGAAGCCAGATCCACAAGCTCAAACTCCAGTAATGCTGTTGATGAAATCACCCCAAGTGGTCATTTACACTGTCAGAGTTAAGACAGGTCACTCTTTAGGCATCTGAAAGGGTGTCAGGACTTCCAGAACAGGGGAATATTTTGTTTTTATGATCTGGAAGCTTGTTTTTTATGAGTTTGGAAGGTAAAAACCCATCAACTGTCAGTTGTGCTCTGTGTTCCTTTCTCTAGGTGAGCTGTACTTCATTAACAAGTTAAAGTGCACAAAGGATATCACATATTCCACCTTTCCAGAAATTGTTCCCATTCATTCTGCCCCCCACCAACCACCATAGAAGTCACCCATGTGCCTCTGAATGGGGACTGACATCACTGATAGGAAAAAATAGTTCTGGTCATATCCTCTCTTTGTTATTTTAGTTTGCCTTTCATTAGTTATTGTTTATTTTAAAATCTGTATTTAATTTATTTGAGGACATTGTTTAATAAAGTTATATTGGTCAATAAAGTTATATAGCTTTCAAGAGTACAGTTCTATAATACATCATCCGTATATTGCATTGTATGTCCACCACCCAAAGTCAAACCTCTTTTGGTCACCCCATATTTGACCTCCTTTACCCTTTACTACTTCCCCACATCTCCATTCCCTCTGGTAACCGCTATTGTGTTGTCTGTCTATGAGTTTTTGTTTGTTGTCTTGTTAACCTGTTTGTTGCTTTCAGTTTTATATCCTACATATGAGTGAAATCATATGGCTCTTGACTTTTCCTTCTGCTTATTTTTGTCAACATGATAGTTGCAAGATCCACCCATGTCATTGCAAATGATAGTATTTTATCTTTTCTTATAGCCGAATAGTGTTCTATTGTATATATGTACCACATCTTCTTTATTCAATCATCTATCAAAGGGCACTTTGGTTGTTTCCATGTCTTGGCCGCAATGAATAATGCTGCAAAGAACATAGGGATAGATATATCTTTACAAATAAATGTTTGCAAACTTTAGAGAGAAACCCAGAAGAGAGATTTCTGAGTCTGTTCTTAATTTTTTGAGGCACCTCCATACTGTTTCCCAGTGGCTGTATTAATTTACATTTCCACCTGAAGTGAATGAGGGTTACTTTGCCTCCACAGACTCTCTAACATTTGTTATTTCTTGTCTTCTTGATATAACCATTCAAACAGGTATGAGGTAGTATTTCATTGTAGTTTTGACATACATTTTCCTAACAGCTAGTGAAGTTGTGAATCATTCCATATATCTGTTGGCCATTTGTATCTTCTTGGGAAAATTGTCTGTTCGGGTTCTTTGCCCATTTTAAAATTTTTAAAAAGTGGTTTTACCTGGCTGGTAGCACAGTGGATAAGGTGCCGGCCTGAAAACTCAAAGGTTGCAGGTTCGATTCCCCAGTCAGGGCACATAACCAGGTTGCAAACCAGGTCTCCAGTCAGGTCTGTGGCTGGAGGCAGGTGAAAAGCAACCATACATTGATGTCTCTCTCCCTCTCTGCCTCTCTCTCTCCCCTTCTTTCTAAAAATAATTAAATAAAATCTTTTTTAAAAAAATGGTTTTATTCATCATTTTCAGAGAGAAGGACAGGGAAGGAGGAAAAAAGGGAGAGAAGCATCAGTATATGGTTGCCTTTCACCTGCCTCCAGCTATAGACCTGGTTGGAGACCTGGCTTGCAACCTAGTTATGTGCCCTGACTGGGGTATGGAACCAGCATGCTCATTTTTTAATTGGATTGATTTTTGTTACTGAGTTATATAAGTTCTAGGTATATTAAGTATTAACCCCTTATTAAAGGCATTGCTTGAAAATAGCTTCTCGCATTTGGTTGGTTACAGTTTTGTTTCGTTGATGGCTTCTTGTACTCTGCAGGTGCTTTTTAATTTGATATAGTCCCATTCATTTATTTTTGCTTTTATTTCCTTTGCTTTGGGATCAAATTCATAAAATCCTCTCTAAAATGAAGGTCTGTTAGCTTGATACATATGTTTTCTTTCATTTGTTTTGTTTTAGGTCGTATATTTAGGTATTTGACGCATTTTACATTAATTTTTACATATGGTGATCAATGAAACAAAATTGAGAGCCCAGAAATAAACCCATATGTACATGGACAAATCATTTTCAACAAAGGAGCCAGAGACATACAATGGAGAAAAGAAAGTCTCTTCCATAAATGGTGCTGGGAAAATTGAAACCCACACACAAAAGATCAGCTGCCATTTTTGCTCTTGCTTTAAATGAGTTCCCTTTCTTTTTTTTCAAATTTCCTTCCTGGCATTTAAGTCATTTCCCTAAATCTTTGTCTGCTGGAGCTAAGAAACTTAGTACACAAGATGGTTTCTAAGTTAGACTCTTTGTTTCTTCAGGGCCCTTCTGTCCAGATATGGGCATGAGCTGGGCAGAAGTGTTTGGTGAAAATCAGGTATGGAAACAATGACTACAGTTTGAACTAAGGCAAGACTCTATTTGTGCAACTTTTATTAAATCTTTTTATGTGGACAAAGAATTGTGTTGTGTAATAATAAATGATTATTTTTTATGGCATGAAGGATCATGTGATTAAGGGAAACTTTTTAAATCTGTCTTCATTTTCCAGTAATGCCAAATGAAAATTGAATGCTTCAACCTCACACAGCTGGTGAAGACTTGAGAGGGGGGAGATGTGGGATCTTGTCCCAGTGAAATGTTTCTCTTTACTGATTCACAATTGAATCCAAGCATCAGCCTGTATTGAAATCAATATGAATACACTCTGCATTAACTGGCATGATGGAGAGAAAAAGATGGGCCTCCTTTGCCACTGTTTGCTGGTAGATAAAATACCACACCCTTTTCTGGCTCTTTCCCAGCCAGCTCCAAGGGTCCTTGAGAGTATGGAGCATCCAAGCTGGCTTTTAAGTTCTCTCCCTGAAATCTCAGGCCCTTGTCCAGCCCTTGGACCTCCAAGGCTTTCCTTCTGCAAGAGAGGTCCACCCCTGATCATGCTAAGAGGTATACATACTCACTGGTGGTGGCTGGGTGGACAAGCTGTACAAACCACAAAAAACATCATATAAATGTAAGCAGGAATTTGGCAAATCATGGCCTGCAGGTCAAAACCAACCCACGGCCTATTTTTGTAAATAAAGTTTAATTGAAACACAGCAAGGCCTATTTGTTTTCATATTGTCTGTGGCTGATTTTGAGCTATAAAGACAGAGCTAAGTAGTTGCAACAGTGTCCGCATGACCTATAAAGCTGGAAACATTTACTACTTGGCACTTTACAGGTAAACCTTGCAAACCCTTATTTTTTGATAATATTTGAGTTATTTTGTCCTCAAGAATGTGTTACTATTTTAACAGAAACTTCTGGAGGCAATCCTGTAGAGGAATGGCTAATGTGGTGACAGAAGTACATCTTCTCAGAATAGTAGAGATGATCTGACCACTGTTTTTTTCAGTGGCCTTATAGCCTCATTTGGTAGTTCCCTGCATAGACTGGTCCCCACCCTTCCCAGGACCAATAGGTCTGGCTTTGCTAAAGACAACTGAGGATCATGGGATTAGTGCTATTCCTAAGACTCTGGTCAACTGCTGTCAGGTCCAGTAGTTTTTTTTGGTGTGTCTGCAGCTAACAGGTGATGGATCAGCTTCCATCTAGTCCTTATGCAATACGTGAATGAACTTATGCCCAAGAACCTTTCCTTTTTTTTAAATTGAACTTTTTATTTTGACATTATTGTAAATTGATACACATTTTGCAAAATATAAAACAGTGATCTTCTATGTAACCATTTTCAGTTTCTCCAGTAATAACATCTTGCAGACTTATAAAGCAATATCACCACCAGGATACTGACATTGATCAGTTAAGACATAGAATGTTTCCATCTACACCAAGACACTTCCTATTGCCGTTTCCTAACCACAGCCACTTGTTTTTTCCCTACCCCTCTTTAATCCCTAGCAACTAGTAATCTGTTTCTCATTGCTATAACTTTATCACATCAATATCATTACATACGTGAAACTATGCAGCAGGTAATCTTTGGGGCTAGTTTTAAATCAGCATAATTTTCTGGAGATTGATGTGTGTGCCAGTAGTTCTTACCTTGCTGTCACTAAATAGTATTGATGGTATTGATGAACCACAGTTTATTTAACCATTCAGCGGTTGAGGATATTTGGGTTGTTACTAGTATTTGGCTATTATGAATAAATATGCTATGAACATTTGTGTACAGGTCATTATGTGAAAATGGAATTTTTAAAAAAGATTTAAAAATTATTTTTAGAGAGAGGGGAAGGGAGGGAGGCAGAGAGGGAGAGAAACATCGATATATGGTTGCCTTTCACCTGCCTCCAGCTACGGACCTGGCTGGAGACATGGCTTGCAACCTGATTATGTGCCCTGGCTGGGAATCAATCCACTGACCTTGGGGTTCACAGGCCAGCACCTTTCCCCTGAGCCACCAGCCAGGGGCTGAAAATGAAATTAATACAGCAGAGTCTCAGAGGGTTTGGACCCAGAGAGGGTAAAGGACTCAGGTTGTGAGTGCTCTTTTCTGATAGTCTCCATTAACCTGTGAATCATCAGGTTTAAATGGATAATAAATGGTAGGTGCTCATCTGTATGTCCCCACTCATTTATCCCCAGTAATAAGTCGGTATCCTGCCTTTTCTATTACTCCTGACTCCTCCAGTGCACCTGGCTCATAAATCACTTCTGGCTCCTCCATCATCTCTCTTGGTTACATCGTTTCTTGTTTTTCCATTATTCCTGCTTCCCCTACTACTCCTGGTTCCTTCATCAGTCTTCCTGGTGCTGTCTTGGGCATGGAAGCCCAGGTCAAAAATGATTGTTGTTATTTATTTCAGGATGTGATCATTGGAAGGACATTACTTGCCAGTTAGCAAGAGGAGTAATGAGACAAAGTGAGGGAAAGCATTTCCAACTCTCAGTTTCCACACTGTACACTCTGCTCAGGATGTTCTGTGGCTCAGCCTAAGGGCCCTGTGTACTACAGTACCCACATACATTAAGGCAAATGCCAGATGGTTGGAAAGAAGCTTTCAGGTGAGATGTAGCTATGTTTCTCTCTGAGGGGGAGACTGCAGCTCTGTTTAGAGAGTATGTGTTGAGTACTTAGAAGGTTCCAGGCCCTGTGCTTATTGATGCTATGTGTATTTGTGTGTGTGCGTGTGTGTGTGTGTGTGTGTGTATGTAAGAGAACACTCAACCCAGCCCTCACCAACAGCGAGTTTGAGTTTGATTTTTCTGGTACAAACTGGGGCTGTCACTATGGCTTGTCATATTCCCAGGGTGACTTTCATGTGTGACTGGGAGTAAGACACATGCCCAGTGTCACCTGAGAACTAAGAGAGATGATGTTGATGGGATTGCAGCCTCTGAACTTCTTTCTATGTAGACTCACTGGCAACCCTGGTAAAGCATTTTGCTTCTGCTGCTCTTTCTGCTTTTGGAGTGAGAACATTCAAGCTGCGTGCTTCACAGCAGAGAGACTGCTCCATATGTGAATGTCTTAAAGGGTGATGAAGCCAGAGAATGATCTTCATGAGAGGTCACCTTCTGCTTGCTGTTATCCTCAGTACTTGTTCAAACCACCATGTTTGTGCTATCATTACTCCTTTAAAAGCATTTTTGAGTGTATTGTAAAAGTGGATTTTAACCTTTTGTAAAAAGACTCATGAAGAGGAGAAAGGTCAGAAAGGAACACTGAATGGTGGGCATTAAAAATAATATTTCAGGGGGACAGAGGGGAGCAAAAAGGGGATGAATGTAATACAACAACAATAAAATTTAAAAAAATAATAATAATATTTCAGTGTCAATGCTGCTTGAGAAATCCAAAAATCCTGAAGATAACAAAAGAGGAAACCATGGCATGAAAGAGCAAGAATCCTTGGTGTGTCCTTGAGGATGCACATGGCCATCCTGATGGATGGTTGAAGATGAATAAAGGGAGCTTGGATGTAGAGAGAAGGTTCTGGTGAGCTATGGAGAAAGCCAACACTTAGGAACCATAAATTTTCTTTCATTCACTTTTATCCTGAAGGACCTGTCAGCAGCACGCCTGGTGCGGGGGTTCCAGGGGCCACAAACCCTGCTTCATAGTTTTTAAATTTAAACATACAAATTTGGCAATACCTTAAAACAATTGGCAATGCACTTTGTAAATGCCTATTGGGTCGGATATCCCAGTTGACATTCTCAGTTGACAGGCCTACCTTCCTGCTCAATCTTCTTTCTCTCTTATCTTATCTTGGGGATTTGTCACACTTAATCCTGGGAGCTAGTATGGGTAAAAGAGACAAGTTTCTAACTCTGATGAGATTTATAGTCACTGAAGGGGGACTGTCTATCAAATACACAAATGTGAAGTTGCAATTATGTCGAGTTACAGGAAGAAGAGGTGCAAGGTGGAGAGGCTTATTATTAGAGTGGATGGCAAGAGGTTTGGATCTACTATAGGAAGATGGGCAAAACTTCATCAAAACCTAAGGAGTTTAAAGAGTGAGATAGTTAACTAGTCTGAGTGTGTGTTAGTATGCACCCATGTGTGTTTTCACCTGTGGATATGTGTGTGCATATGTGTATGTGGACCTTTCTGTGTGGGCATGTGCATGCGTGCATGTGTATATGGGTGTGTATACACCTGTGTATGTAGTCTAGTAATCATAACACTGCAAAGGCCCCATAGAGGTAATCAGGTAGTCCACAGAACTGTGGCTGGAGGATATAGAAATGAAAATTAAAAAGTACTAACCATACCATATGAAAATTTTGTTTTTCATCAAGAGAGCAGTGGCAAGCCCCATCAGCGTTTCATTGTGGAGTGTGTTACAAGCAGGAACAAGGTTTCTAGTTAAAAATAATCTCATCTGACTGTGCAGAGGTCCAGGGAGAGGTGATAAAGGTAAAACACAAGGAGGTGGCCAGGAAGGTAGAAAGAAGACTACTTAGGGCTCAGTAATAGATTTTCTGTAAGCATTTTTGGGAGACTGGAGATTAGGAGCCCTCTGTGCTTCTGTGCTTCCTGTATAACTGGTTTTAGAGGTAGATGGTGGGGTAAAACCAAAAATAAATGAGATTTTGCTCTTGGCAACTTTGAGACATCAAGGTGAGGAGGAAGTAGCTGGTTATTTGGCTTTGGTGCTGAAAAGACGGGTCTAACATGGGTCTGTGAGATGAGGTGGTGGGGAGAGCAGTTCGAGCGGTATTTAGTATGAATGAGGCTGTGCAGGATGCATACAGGACATGAGGGAGACAGGGGCCCAGGAGTGAAATTTGAAGTGGTTCAGCCACCTGAGAGGTGGGAAGGATCCTTGGGATTCAGATTACTGCTCTCCTTCCCTGAGAGAGGATTCCAGAAGGAACATCTGAGGGTCTGGAGAAGACCTTTGTGAAAACAACTTCAGGACATCAAAAAGACAGTAAAGAGAGAAGTGGGAAAGTGGGAAAACAGAGGTAACAGTGCACAAGTGTGAGAAGCATGGCTATGGCAGGAAGATAGACCGGCTTTGGCCGGGGCAACTATTAGCTGCAGCATCTTCCTGGTGGGTGTAAGGATACAGTGAGTAAACCTCACTTGCCAGTTGGCTGAATCGGCTTTCCCAGGCCCAACAAAGGCCTTGTGCCCAGCAAATGTCCACTATCCCTCTGTGTCTTTAAGAGTCAGATTGCTGCATTACAAGGAGAATAAATCAACCACAAACCTCAGTCAAAGCAGGCCACCCACATCCTTTATGTGTTATATGTGCTATATTGACATATTGAGCTACAGTATTTCCTAGTAAAGGAAACTACTGTAATTCTGCACCTTTCACTGCCAATAACTTGAAACTTTTGGTTAAATAGAAATGTGTATATTTTATCGAATTCTGCGGAATCTGCTGATTTTGCATGTGGCCACCTAACTCCTAAAAATTGGTCATCATTTTATATTATATTTTTTCCCTTTATACTCAGAGATAAATTTTCAGCACACCAAAGTCACTTCTGTCTTTGAGACTCAAGAGCTAAAAGAAACAATGCACAACTGTTGGATACCTCAGGTGGAATGCTGGCAGCACCAGGGCAGTCCGGCTCCACATTAAGGAACCTTGTGGAAATCTGTTCTGCATGATGCAACACCATCACACTTTATCCTGAAATGGCCTCTGCATGTTGGAGCCTGACATAATTTAATGTCTCATCCTCCTTTCTGCTCTTATTTTATTCCCATGGGAAAGAGGAAGGTGACAGCAGGTATGTGGGTGTAAATGCAAGTCTCTGGGCAGCTCAACCATACCTGCCCATTTGCCCTGTCTATGCCCTCTAATGCTCTTGCTTTTACTGGTCCCTGAATGAAAGGCAGGTTATTGGAGTAAGACAAGCAGACCAAAGCCAGTCTCCCCAAGTGTCAGCCCTTACAAGATACTATCTAGAATATTTGCATGTATAAGTAGCCACCTCTCTCTTCTATAAGTCGGCCTTACTCACTGTCAGCACCTAAGGAAGAAGGCCCACTCTTTCACCAGAATTGTCCAACTAGAAAACTTCTGTCTTCCAATATGTGTGAGAAGCAGAGTTTGGCCCCTGGAACTGCTGTGTAACTTTGATTCAGCAAACAGACAAAATGTCTAGAGACCCAGGAAGGACTTGAAAGGTCTTGGGGTCAGGGCTTGCTTGTTCTGTAAAGTACAATCTTTATAACTCCAAAGTCTGGAAAAAAATGCTTTCAGCTGCAAGTAAGAGCCAAAGTATAAGTTGCTCAAACAATTAAAATTCTACTAATGCTTTTTTAGAAGAAGTCTCAGGTAAGTTGATATTATATGGCTAAGTCAGAAGTTCAGTGAGGCCTTGGAGGACCCAGGCTCCTTCCTTGTTTATGCCCACCTTTCTAAGTCAGGACACCAGCTTGTCCTGACTCTTTGCAAACCAGCACTCAGAAGATCATTTAGAGATCCAGATGAACATTTCTCACCTCTATTGAAGGGTAAGGGGTAATTTCCCAGAAGCACCCAGCACTTCTCACATCTCATGTGCAGTCAATGTCATGTGTCTGTCCTGATCCAGGTGCTGCCTCAGACCTGTCTAGGTTTATCTTCTGGACAGAGAAGTCTGCTGACAACTCCTAAAGCTTATTGCCAACAGATACACAATCAAACATACATTGGGAGGGCATGCATTGGAGAGGCTTCAAATGATGTTATAGTTAGGACTCTCCACATACCCTACTTCATATAGAGACATGCATACAGAATCCCAAATAGACATCAGGTAAATTTCAGCTGAAGAACTCTTATGCCTTTATGGGAGGCAGGTGGACTACTGGACTAATATTGAGTGAAGTAGGACCCCTGCACTACAGAAGCTAGCAAGGCATCACCCATTGACTGCCAGGTGTGAAAGGGGCCAATGTTGCCAGACATTTTGATCTTTTGAGAGAAGCTAGAAATCCAGATCTTTATGTAAAATCTTACACTTCTTAAATAGTGATAATTAATTCAAAATTTTAAGAATACTGTATGGGTCTAATAGAAAATGTCAAGAGCTACACCAAGCCTGGGAGCAATAGTTCTTCTTATTCAGACAAAGAGGTCAACGTTTAGAAGTTATGAGGCTTGACTGCTATTTGTGTTCACTGACGAGGAGTGGCACCTCCAGGTGAGAGATATCAAATATTATAGCAGAGGCCCAAAGACTCTGTTATATTCATCCAGAACTGAGGTCAGGTTACTTTCCAACTTTTATCTTCTATAAAGAACTGAAAAAGGGAAACAAAAGGAATTGGACAGGAATGATTTCAGTAAAGAGGAGTATTTCCCTTTTGACACTGGAGAAAGGTGGGGTGTGGAGTGTGTAATTCAGAGTTCCAGAGGAAAACCTGACATAATCCAGAACATTTATGAGAGATGAAACTTCTGTTTTATTTGATGATGAAACTTACTACCAATAAAATAAAATTAGACTAATAAGCTCAAGCTTAGGCAGGCAAGCTTATGTTATGGGCATCCACATTAGCAGGATCCTCCAGAAATGGAGATGTGGGGTCTCTGGAAACCACCACCCTCATTTTGATTCTTCTCAGTTTTTTTTTTCTTTTTTTAATTTATTATTTTCAGAGAGAGGGGAAGGTAGAGGGACAGAGAGGGAGAGAGACATCAATGTATAGTTGCTTTTCACCTGCCTCCAGCCATGTACCTGGCTGAAGATCTGGCTTGCAACCTGGTTATGTGCCCTGGCTGGGAAATCGAACCAGTGACCTTTGGATTCGCAGTCCGGCACCTTTCCACTGAGCCACCAGCCAGGGCTGATTCTCATCAGTTTTAATAGGACTTGGTGCTGGGTCCTGGAGTGTTAGTTGTGCGTTTTTGTCTATGAGAATCCAGTTAGGACTAGAATGCCTAATTAATAAGGATTCTTCTCTGTCATTGTGCCCTGGGGACAGACTCATTGCCCACCCACCAACCCCCTCATCCTGTCATTACAGTTGCAGCTGCCAGCATTTGCCTGTGTTACCTGAAGGCTCTGTCTGGTTCCTGGGGTTCCCACCTTATTCTGTTTGCCCTGTCTTCTTCTTCTTAAACTCTTCCCACCAAGAGGTGGAGTCATGGAAACTGAGAGAAACAAAGCAGCTTGGAAAAAGGCAAATTTTTGTTATTTCTGGAAAATGGATACAAAAATGCATCCCGGTTTACTTTATAAATGACTGCATTGAACTAAATTCAGTCAGCCTGTTCTTTATGGGATGTCAAAATGGCAGCACTCTTCACATCTTTGCCCATTAAAGTACACTGAGAGGCAATGGGTATGATTGGTTAATGAGCTTATCTTGCTTTGCGCTTTTGTGATCTGGCTTTCCTGCCTTCGCCTTCTTCCACTGTGTGAAGAGGGTCAGGGTGTCACACTGGCCTTTCATAAATAGGAAATCAAGGGCACAGGAGAGCTGATTTATTCATTCCCTGAAGTCAGATCTCATACCAGGCATAAGAGCAGAATTTACAAAGCACCTTCATCTGGAACTAGGCTCTGACCTCTAGCCTGACTTCAGGACAACAGAAAGGGCTTCAGGTTTCTATGGAATACCTAAGGGGAATCAGATTCTAGGTTTTCTAGAGTGCTCCTGGAACTGTATAACCCTACCCGCTCATTCACACACACACACACACACACACACACACACAGAGTGGAAAACCCAGTGCTGGACAGATATATCTAAATGCTGCACAACCCACAGACAAGCTTGGCTTCCCTTCAAGGAAGATATGCCTGGCTCTGACTCAGGACCTGCCCCTGGCATGACTATGCTCCAAAACTGTGGGTGTGTTAGCTTTCTGATGGCACCCATGGGTGACAGTTATGATGAAACACACTAGTCACCTCCTCTACCCCTGCCCCATCTAACAGGGCCTGAGTCTCTGAAGATGTCAGTGCCCATGCAGATCAGTGGTCCCTGAGTGCCCATGTAGAGCTGGCTGGTCCCAGATGTTCACAATAAATTGTGACCCCGGAAATGAGGTGATGGAATGATAAAGATAACCATGGATAGACCACAGGGTATCAGAACCTTTGAGCTAGGCATAGACTCTGCTGTCCCAGGGCAGGTGGGGAAAGTTCACTGAGCACACATTAAGATCCTAGGTCACAATGCTGGCTTTGAGCACATACATATACCACTCCATGCTCTACACACAGGTGCCTTAGTTTCTGGGTTAGGGTTGCTTATGGCCATACCCACCACGACCTCTCTCTTCTGACCAGTCCCTCTCCATGTCTTCCCCCAAACCATTGTGGCAGGCAATCAGGACCCTGAGTGCTAGTGTAGTGCTGTCAGACACAATTCTATCTTGGGATCTTAGAGATGGTGCTGGGGTGCTGACACTTCATCTGCTTAGGATATTTTTGGTGGCTCCCCTAAGAATCAATGAAGACAAAAATAATACTTATAATCATAAAAACTGTTAGGTAGTAAATAAAACAGTGTTTAGGTGCCCAATAATGGCAAAGGTGATGAAACACTGTGCCAAACACTTTATTAAATCATCTCATTTGATTTGTGTGCCCCTGTGCATGTGGTACCATTTATACATTAGGAAGCAAAAGCCCAGAGAGAAAAGATATTGGCCCAAAGTTACAGGGCTAGTAAGTACCTTGTTTTGACTAGTGATTATACCTACAGAAGTATCATCCCTCTTTGCTCTTAGTCAGATATTTTCATCCAGCGTGCTACAAGAAGCACACTAATGTACTGCAAGAATTTTTAAAACATGCAATACCTGACTATTTAGCCATGGACATTGCTTTCTTTTCTCTTACATTGTCAAATAAAAAAATAACAATGGCCAAAAATAGCTGTCTTTTGTGAATGAATCCAAAGTATACCTAGTTTTTGGTCAGATTAACAAAACAATATAATGTAGTTTTTGTTGTGCCACAAAATTTTAGTAATTAAGTTTATGTGTACCATGAGGTGAAAAAGGTTGAAAATTACTGCTCTAAGTACTTGAGTTTTTGGGTGGCAATCAAAGCCAGGCCAGGCAAAGGCAGCAGTTCTGACCTGGGAAGATGAGGGTTCAACTCTTCTGAATGTTCCTGGAGCAGGTTACATGGTTGTAGCCCAGTCTCTCCAGCCCAAGGGGCCCTGGGTGTAAACTAGGACACACCTGGCTCCTGGTAGGTTCTCAATGAATACTTGAGATCTCTGCTTCTCCAGATATAATATATAATCCTCAGAAATCTCCAAGAATCCCCAATTAGATTCCAAAGAAATGAAGCCTTCTTTAATCAACCTACAGGACCTTTTTTCAAATGACTGTTGCATTATTGCTCTCATTTCATGGAAAATTGATCAGGAAGCCCTAACTGGGTGGCTCAGTTGGTTGAAGGACAATTCCATACACCAAAAGGTTAAGAGTTCGATCCCCAATCAGGGCACATACCTAGGTTGCCATTTTGATCCCCAGTTGGGGTGCATGTGTTGACAACCAATTGATGCGTCTCTCTCAGGTCAAGCCCCCCGTCCCCCCACTACATCCTTACTCTTTCTCTCCCTCAAATCAATAAAATGTACACTTTGGTGAGAATTTTTAAAAATCATATTATCTAAACAGAGCTAAATAGTTATGAAAACTTATTTGAACCTCTGAGAAGGTTGTAAATACCAATCTTACAAATATCTTTACAAATACCTGTAAATCCTGAATATCATGTGGGTCAGCCATATACCAAGATTTACAACCTTGCATGTCACCCCTGGAGCTGAGGCTAGAGATGAAAGGTGTGAAGAAATCCTGCAGAAAGTGCGTATCCTTTGTGTGATTTATCTCTTTCCAGAGGCTTACAAGAGAACTTAGGTTACCAAAGCCATTTGCCAGGAGATGAGCACAGGTTAACCTTAAGAACAACATTCACCCAGGAAATTTTTCTACAAATATTATGCGTAAGAAATTATATTAAGAGAGTACAAGATACAAAAAAATAAATGCTCTAAAGAATGTTTGCCTGACCAAGGAGCTAAATATAAAAGGCAGGAAAGTTTCTTAAAAAGAAAAGCTCCAAGTATTCAGCAAATGTAACAGAAATTTTATCCTTTTCATTTTTGCCTTCATCTGTTTCATTATGATCATAGGGACATGACTCATATCTAGGCACCAGCCCTCACAGGAAGTACTTACAGTTACTGTCTCCTTTAATTTAATTTAGTCCTCATGGCAGCATTATGGCTTCATGACCCTTATTAATCCTATTTAATAAGTGAGGAAATCAAAATTTTGGAGTTGAAGAGTTTGGGTTTAATCCCAAAGCCAGCAAACAGCCAAGCTGCTTCAGTTTCAGCTGCTGGAAGTGTTACTGTAGACAGCAAGCTGGAGCACCAATGAATCTCCCCCATTGGCAAAGATGGTGGCAAGGGGAGGTTTTTATACCAAGCACACAGAAAGAGAGAAATGTGAATGAATTGGGTTCAAGTAAACCAAAGCTAGAAAGATAAATGGAAAGAACCCAAACACACACAAGATAGAAAAATGAATGGCTAGGGCCCCAGTGCACCAAAAGCTAAAAAGATGAGAGAACATGATCTGAATATGCCAAAAGCTAATGAAATAATTGGATAAAGAAGAAAGGCCTCCCCTTTCTATCCTTTAAGGATTTCAGACTTGAACATGAAGGGGTTCATGGACTCCTTTGAGACAGGAGACCACCATTCTCCTAGGTTGTGACTCCTGAATAAACCTTTCATATTGCACTAACACTTGTCTCACAAGTGGCTTTTTTGGTGGCAGGCAGCCAAGCCAAGTTGTTAAGTGACATATTTTGGCCATTCAGATAGGACAGTGGGGACATCAGTAAGTACCAAATGGCCCAGACTGGTGCCTAAACTGCCTGTGGCAGGCTGACCTTGGCAGCAGAACTGTGGGGACTTCCCAGAAGTTGCCAAGAGCTCCTCTACAGGAATTTCCCTGCACTACTTCTCAAGGCAACCAGTGACTGAAACACTTGGCTGTTGAAAGAAAATGGGTTTCTGGAAAATAGAGGGCTCCAAGATCGGGAAACTCAAACCACTACACACACTAGGGGACCTTTATTTCTTTTTCTATATTTAAAAATTAATTTATTGTTGTTGCATTACATTTATCCCATTTTCCCCTCAATTGCTCTTCCCTGCCTCTCCCTCCCTATAACTTCATCTACAGTGAATCCCACATGTCCATGTACATGGGTCATTTATTTTCAATTTAATTTTATTGTTTTATTATATCCATCCCCTTTTCCCTTCCCTTGTCCCCTTCCCCACCCACCCACTCCCCCACAAAGTCAATCCCACTTGCTGTCCATGTTCAAGGTCTTCCATACTAGTTCCTTGACAAAACTGTTCCCCTTCTTTGCCTTCTCCTATCCCCTCCTACCGTTCCCCTCCGTTCTGCCCAATGGAGGTCTATTCATTGTATTCACGTATTTGATTCGCTTTTGCTTATTTGTTTTGTTCATTACAGTCCTGTAATGGGTGAGACAGTATGGTATTTGTTTTTCACTGACTGGCTTATTTCACTAAGCATATTACTCTCCAGTTCCATCCATGTTGTTGCAAAGGGCAGGAGTTCCTTCATTCTTTCAGCTGTGTAGTATTCCATTGTGTAAATGTACCAAAATTTTTTGATCCAATCATCCACTGATGGGCACTTAGGTAATTTCCAGCACTTGGCTATTGTAAATAGAGCTGCTATGAACATAGGGACACATAGGTCCTAATAAATTGGTGTTTCATGTTTCTTGTGTATAATCCTAGTAGTGGAAATACTGGATCAAAAGGTAGTTCCATTTTTAGATTTTTTAAGGAAACCCCATATTGTTTTCTATAGTGGCTACACCAGCCTGCATTCCCACCAATAGTGCACCAGGGTTGCCTTTTCCCCACATCCTCGCCAACACTTGTTGTTTGTTGATTTGTTGATGATTGCCATTCTGACAGGTCAGAGGTGATATCTAATTATGGTTTTAATTTGCATCTCTCTGATGCCTGGTGATGTTGAACATTCTTCTATATGCCTTTTCGGCCCTGTGTATGTCTTCCTCAGAGAGTTGTCAGTTTAGGTCCTTTACCCATTTTGTAATTGGGCTGTCTGTCTCCCTGGCATTGAGTCCCATTAGTTCTTTACATAATTTGGAGATCAAACCCTTGTCAGAGATATCATTGGCAATTATGTTTTCCCATACAGTTGGTTCCCTTTTAATTTTGCTGGTGTTTTTGTTTGTTGCTGAACAGAAATTTTTCAATTTGATATAGTCCCATTTGTTTATTTCTTCTTTTATTTCCTTTGCCCTTGGTGGAGTATCAGTGAACAGATTTCTGCGTAGGATATCTAAATTTTTATTGCCTATATTTTTCTCCAGGACCTTTATGGTGGCACTGCTTATATTTGAGTCCTTTATACATCTTGAGTTTATTCTGGTGTATGGTGTAAGTTGGTGGTCTAATTTTATTTCTTTGCATATGTCTGTCCAGTTCTCCCAACACCATTTGTTGAAGACACTGTTTTTACTCCATTTGATGTTCCTTCTTACTTTGTTGAATATTAATTGACCATAGAGTCCTGAGTTTATTTCTGGACTCTCTGTTCTGTTCCATTGATCTATATGTCTATTCTTATGCCCGCACCAGTGTGTTTTAATTACAATAGCCTTGTAGTACTGTTTGAAGTCTGGTATTGTGATTCCTCCTACCTTGTTCTTCTTTCTCAAGAATGTTGAGGCTATTCGTGGACGTTATTGGCTCCATATGTATTTTTGAAGTATTTTTTCTATATCTGTGAAGTATGTCATTGGTATTTTAATAGGGGTTGCATTGAATCCATAGATTACTTTAGGTAGTATGGACATTTTAATGATATAAATTTTTCCCATCCATGAACATGTTATATGCTTCCATTTACTTGTATTTTCCTCAATTTCTTCAATGTTCTATAGTTTTCTGAATACAGGTCTCTTACCTCCTTTGTTAAAATGATTCCTAAGTACTTTATTTTTCTTGTTGCTATGGTAAATGGGATTTGTTTTCTAGCTTCTATCTCTGATGTTTCATTATTGGTATATGAAAATGCTCTTGATTTCTGAATATTGACTTTATATCCAGCTATTTTGCTAAATTTGCTTATTACATGGAGTAGGATTTGGTGGAGCTAATCAGATTTTGTATGTACACGATCATATCATCTGCAAATAATAAGAGTTTGACTTCCTTCTTTCCAATTTTGATCCCTTTGATGCCCATTGAGTATAATTTTGGCATCAGGTATCTCATATATGGCCTTTATTATCAAATGCATATTCAGCATGTATTGATATGATCATATGGTTTTTGTCTTTCATTTTGTTGATGTGGTATATTACATTTATTGATTTACAAATGTTGTACCATCCTTGCGTCCCTGGAATTAAACCCACTTGATCATAGTGTTTGATCTTTTGAATGTATTGCTGGATCAGGTTGGCCAATATTTTCTTTAGAATCTTAGCACCTATGTTCATCAGAGATAATGGCCTATAGTTTCCTTTCTTAGTTGTATCTTGACCTGGTTTTCAGATTAGAATAATATTGGCCTCATAGAAAGAGTTCAGGAGTCTTCTCTCTAGTTGGATATTTTGGAACAGGTTGAGTTGAGAAGGATAAGAGTTAGTTCTTCTCTAAAAGTTTGATAGAATTCACCTGTGTACCCATCTGGTCCAGGCCCTCGTTCTTTGGGAGATTTTTGATTACTTCTTCAATTTCACTAATTGTTATTGGCCTACTCAGGATTTCTGCTTCTTCTGGTTTCAGTTTTGGTAGATTATACATTTCCAGAAATATGTCCATTTCAAGCAAGTTGTCATATTTCTTGTCATATAGTTGTTTGTCGTAATTTCTTACAATCCTTTGTATTTCTGAAGTATCAGTTGTGATTTCTCCTCTGCATTGTGTTTATTTGGGTCCTCTAACTCTTTTTCTTTCTTTCTTTAAATTTTATTGTTGTTGTATTACATCCATCCCCTTTTTGCTCCCGTCTGTCCCCCACCCCACCCAACCATTGCCCCCAAAGTCAATCCCACCTGTTGCCTATGTCCATGGTTCATTTATACTAGGTTCTTGTCTAAACTGCTCCTCTTCCTCTTCCTTCCCCCCAACCCCACTCCCCCTGACCACTGAAGGCCTATTCACTGTATTCATATATTTGGTTCTGTTTTGCTTGTTGTTAGTTTTATTCATTATTGTCCTGTAATGGGTGAGATCATATGGTATTTGTCCTTCACTGACTGGCTTATTTCACTAAGCATAATACTCTCCAGCTCCATCCATGTTGTTGCAAAGGGTACAAGTTCCTTCCTTCTTTCTGCTGTATAGTATTCCATTGTGTAAATGTACGAAAGTTTTTGATCCAATCATCCACTGATGAGCACTTAGGCTGTTTCCAGCACTTGACTATTGTGAATAGTGCTGCTATGAAAATAGGTGTATGTAAGTTCTTGTGAATTGGTATATCAAGATTCTTTGGGTATAGTCCAAGTACTGGAAATGTTGGATCAAAAGGCAGTTCCATTTTTAGATTTTTAAGGAAACCCCATACGGTTTTCCACAGTGGCTGCACCAAACTGCATTTCCACCAACAGTGCAACAGGGTTTACTTTGCCCCACATCCTCGAAAACACTTGTTGTTTGTTGATTTGATGATGATTGCCATTCTGACAGGTGTGAGGTGGTATCATATTGTGGTTTTAATTTGCATCTCTCTGATGACTAGTGATGTTGACCATTCTTTCATATGCCTCTGGGTCCTTCTTATATCTTCCTCAGTGAGTTGTCTGTTCAGGTCTTTTGCCCATTTTTTATTTGGGCTGTCTGTCTCCCTGGTGTTGAGTCACATTAGTACTTTATATATTTTGGAGATCAAACCCTTGTCTGAGGTATCATTGGCAATTATGTTTTCCCATACAGTTGATTCCCTTTGAATTTTGCTCATATTTTCTTTAGCTGAACAGAAAGTTTTCAATTTGATATAGTCTTATTTGTTGATTTGTTCTTTGATTTCCTTTGCCCTTGGTGAAGTATCAGTAAACATATTTCTGCATAGGATATCCAAAAGTTTACTGCCTATATTTTTCTCCAGGACCTTTATGAGCACTGCTTATGTTTAAACCCTTTATCCATCTTGAGTTTATTCTGGTGTATGGTGTAAGTTGATGGTCCTGTTTTATTGTTTTGCATGTTGCTGTCCAGTTTTCCCAACACCATTTGTTGAAGAGACTGTTTTTACTCCATTTGATGTTACTTCCCCCTTTGTCAAATATGAGTTGACCATAGAGTCCTGGGTTGACTTCTGGGCTCTCTATTCTGTTCCTTTGATCTATATGTATATTCTTATGGCAGAACCAGGCTGTTTTCATGACAGTAGCATTGTAGTATTGCTTGAAGTCTGGTATTGTGATTCCTCCTACCTTGTTCTTCTTTCTCAAGATTGCTGTGGCTATTGATGGGTGTTTTTGGCTCCATATAAATTTTTGAAGTATTTTTTCTATTTCTGTGATGGCTGCCATTGGTATTTTAAGTGGGATTGCATTGAACCTATAGATTGCTTTGGGTAGTATGGACTTTCAATGATGTTCATTCTTCCCATCCATGAACATGGTATATGCTTCCATTTATTTGTATCTTCCTTGATTTCTTTCTTCATTGTTCTGTAGTTTTCTGAGTACAGGTCTTTTACCTCCTCAGTTAAGTTTATTCCTAGGTACTTTATTTTTCTTCTTACTGTGGTAAATGGGATTTGTTTTTTGCTTCTATTTCTGTTGTTTCATTATTGGTATACAAAAATGCTTTTGATTTCTGGATATTGACTTTATACCCAGCTATTTTGCTAAATTTACCTATCAGGTTGAGTAAGTTTTTCATGGAGCCTATCGGGTTTTGTTGGTACACTATCAAATTATCTACAAATAATGATATTTTGAGTTCCTCCTTTCCAATTTGGATACATTTGATTCCTTTTTCTTCTCTGATGGCTATAGCTAGAACGTCCAAGACAATGTTGAAAAGAAGTGGAGAAAGTGGACAACCTTGTCTTGTCCCTGGTCTTAAGGGAAAAGCTTTCAGTTTTTGTCCATTAAGTAGGATGTTGGTTTCAGGTTTCTCATAGATGGCCTTTATGATGTTGAGGTATGCTCACTTCATTCCCATTTTGCTGAGGGTTTTTATCATAAATGGCTTCTGTACTTTATCAAATGCTTTTTCAGCATCTATTGATATGATCATATGATTTTAATCTTTCAATTTGTTGATGTGGTGTATTACATTTATTGATTTACAAATGTTGTACCATCCTTGCATCACTGGGATGAAACCCACTTGATCGTGGTGTATGATCTTTGTAATATACTGCTGAATCTGGTTGGCCAATATTTTGTTGAGAATTTTAGCATCTATGTTCATCGGAGATATTGGCCTGTAGCTTTCTTTCTTAGTTGTGTCTTTCTTGGTTTTGGAAATAGAATAATATTGGCCTCATAGAACGAGTTTGGAAGTCTTCCCTCTTCCTGAATTTTTTGATATAGTTTGAGGAGGATAGGAGTTAGTTCTTCTTGAAATGTTTGGTAAAATTCACCTGTGTAGCCATTTGGTCCAGGGCTTTTGTGCTTTGGGAGAATTTGGATGACTTCTTTAATTTCACTAGTTGTTATTGGTTTATTCAGGCTTTCTGCTTCTTCTGGGTTCAGATTTGGTAGATTATGCCTTTCCAGAAATATGTCCATTTCATCCAGGTTGTCATATTTTTTGTCATAGAGTTGTTTGTAGTAATTTCTTACAATCTTTTGTATTTCTGAGGTATCAGTTGTGATTTCCCCTCTTTCAGTTCTGATTCTGTTTATTTGGGTCCTCTCTCTCTTTTTCTTGAGTCTGGATAAGGGCTTGTCAATTTTGTTTATTTTTTCCAAGAACCAGTTCCTGGTCCTGTCGATTCTTCGAATGGTAGTTTGAATCTCTGAGTTATTTAGTTTTGCTCTGATCTTAATGATTTCCTTCCTTCTACTTGCTCTGGGTTTTGTTTGTTGTTGCTCCTCTAGTTCTTGTAGCTTTGTGGTTAGGTCATTTTTATAAGCTTCTTGTAACCTTTTTTGGAAGGCCTGTATTGCTATAAATTTCCCCCTGAGCACTGCCTTTGCTGTATCCCATAGGTTTTGGGCTGTTGTGTGTTCATTGTCATTTGTTTCCAGGAACTTTTTGATTTCATCTTTGATCTCATTGTTAACCCATTCATTACTTAAAAGCATGTTATTCAGTCTCCATGAGTTAGAGAACCTTTGGGTTTTTCCCTTGAATTTGGTTTCTGGTTTCAAGCCATTGTGATATGAGAAGATACTTTGTATGATTTCGATTTTCCTGTATTTATGGAGGCTTGTCTTGTGGCATATCATGTGGTCTATCTTAGAGAATGATCCATGTGCATTTATAAATAATGTGTATTTTGCTTCTTTGGGGTAAAAGACTCTGTATACATCAGTTAGGTCCATTTCCTCTAGAGTGTTGTTCAATGCCACAACATCTTTGGGGATTTTTTGTTTGGAAGATCTGTCCATTGTTGATAGTGGGGTATTAAAATCCCCTACTATTAGTGAGTTGCTGTCTATATCTTTCTTACAGTCCTCCAAGATTGTCCTTATATATTTTGGAGCTCCTACGTTGGGTGCGTACATGTTTCCCAGAGTTATTTCTTCTTGATGGATTTTTCCCTTAAGGATTGTATAATGTGTTTCTTTGTCCCTTTTTATGGCCTTCATTGTAAAACCTATTTTGTCTGAAATAAGTACTGCTACTCCAGCTTTTTTTGTTGTCCATTTGCTTGATACATATTTTTCCATCCCTTCACTCTCAATCTGTGTTGGTATTTTGTTCTGAGGAGGGTCTCCTGAAGACAGCATATATGTGGGTCATGTTTTCTTATCCATTCGGCTACCCTGTGTCTTTTGATTGCTGCATTTAATCCATATACATTTAAGGTTATTATTGATTGATACTTATTTATTGCCATTTTCTCCCTTTGTACCTATATCCCTCTTTAGCTTCCTCTGTTTCTTCATTTTATTTATTTATTTATTTATTTATTTATTTATTTATAAAGCAGGCCCTTTAGCATTACTTGCAATGCTGGTTTGGTAGAGATGTATTTTTTTTTTTAAATTTTATTGTTGTTGTATTACATCCATCCCCTTTTTGCTCCCCTCTGTCCCTGTCCCCACCCACGCATTCTCCCCAAAGTCAACCCCACCTGTTGTCCATGTCCATGGTTCCTTTATACTAGGGTCTTGAGATGTATTCTTTTAGTCTTTTTTTTTTTTAAGTCTGGGAAACTCCTTATTTCTCCTTTTATTTTGAATGAGAGCCTTGCTGAGTATAGTATTCTTGGTTGCAGGCCTTTGTTTACCATGACTTGAAATCCTTTTTGCCATTTTCTTCTGGCTTGAATTGTTTCTGTTGAATAATCATTTGATAGCCTTATTGGAGCCCTCTTATATGTTTTTTGTCATTTCTCTCTAGATGTTTTTAGGATTCTCTCTTTATCTTTGAAATTAGCCATTTTAATAATAATGCGCCTTGGTGTTGGTCTGTTTGGGTTGATGTTCATTGGGACCCTCTGTGCTTCCTGAACTTGATTAATGTTTTCACTCATCATGTTAAGGAAATTTTTTATCATGACTTTTTTGAACAGGTTTTCCATTCCTTGTTTCTCTTCTCCTTCTGGTATCCCTATGATATGGATGTTGTTACGTTTCACGTTATGTTTCATGTTGTCCTACAGCTCTCTTAAACCCTGTTCAATCTTGCTCAGTCTTTTTTTATTCTCTTGTACTGCCTTGGAGTATTTGTCTGCATTATCCTCCAACTCGCTGATCCTGTCCTCTGCTCCCTCTAGCCTAGTGCTGATTCCTTCTACTCTATTCTTCACTTCAGAAATTGTATTCTTCATTTCCTCCTGGCACTTATTGATAGTTTCTATGTCCTTTTTGATGCTATTGTAGCTCTCAGTAAGTTCCTTGTAACTTCCCTGGAGTTGTTTATATTTTTCTTTGATCTGGCTAAGCTCATTGAGCTTTTGTATCATCATTCTTTTGAATTCCTTATCTTATATTTTGTGTGCCTCTGTTTCTTTTGTTGGTCTTCCTTTCCTTTTGGTGATGGACTTATTCTTTTTGTCTCTATTTTGGGTGTCTGTTATTGTTTGCTTTTTGTTTTTTGTTTTTTCCTTGGATTAATCTGCTTTGCTTCCTTGCCTTAGTTGAGCACCCTTCTGTGTTAGGAGATTTGTGGAGTTCAGTCTTGCAGTCTCCCAGATTTTCTCCACTCATTGTTCTTGGTGTGGCCTTTATTTGGGCTGTCTGGTTGTATTCTGGATTGGTTGTGTATGTTGCTTCTTTCCTTCCAGTCAAGACACTCCTTCTATCGTTTCTCACATAAGCGAGGAGAGGGAGAGTCAGAAAGCCTCAAGTATGAGTGAACAGTGTAAGCCTATGTATATAGTTGCTTCATTTGCCTCCCTGTTCACCCTTAGTGGTCCCTGATTGGTCCAGGTGGATCCAGGACCTGTGTCCTTTTAGCATGAAAAAAGAAAAAAGAAAAATAAGATAATAACAATAAAAAGGAAGGGTTTAGATGGCTGTTCACCCTTAATAATCCCTGATTGGTCCAGATGGAGTCAGGATCTGAGGGCTTATAGCAGAAAAAAAAAAATTATAAAAAGAAAAAGAAAAGAAAAGAAAAAAATAAAAAGGGAAAAAATAACAAGAAAAAGAAAAAATAATATTAATAAATAAAGGGTTTAGGTGGCTGTTCACCCGTTATGATCTCTGATTGGTCCAGGCAGAGCCAGGACCTGTGAGCTTTAATGGCGGGGGGGGGGGGGGGGGGGGGAAAAAGGAAAAAAAAAAAAAAAAAAAAAGAAGGGGGTGGGGGGGGGGGGGGGGGGGGGGGGGGGGGGGGGGGGGGGGGGGGGGGGGGGGGGGAGGGACTAAAAGGAAGAAAAAAAAAAAGAATAAAGAAAGGTTTTAGGTGGCTGGGGAGGGGAGGAATACTTAGATTGAGGACTGGGAATGCGTTGAATCGGAAAAGGGTCTTGGGTATTTAGGTGGATTGAGATAGGGGAGGATTAAAAATATGTGAGAAGTAACTTTTGAAAGGGATTTGTTAGGGATTAACAGTTCATATAGCTCTCAGTGTAACTCAGGTGCCTGAGATTAGCAGCGATCTATTTCCTGAGTCTGCCTCTTTTTCTTGGTCAGGTCTCTGCAGTCTATAGTCAAGCTGTGTGGTCTTGGAGTGGCAGGGCCTATGATTATCACAGTCAGGGCTGATTCTGAGTGTCAGCCCCAGGTAGGCTGGGCCTTCAGTAGCCTAGCTGGGTTTTAGGGCTGCTGGTGTTCTGGGGCCTGCAGGGTGTCCCCTCCAACTCCTGGCAGAGGTTCCTACCTGTCATGGGCACCTCGCACCCCTGCAGGGCAGTCTGCAACCTCGCTGGTTCCTGTGATGACTGACCCTGCCCCCACAGCTCCTAGAGGAGGCAGCTGCTGTCTGCCAACAGTGCTCAGGGTCTGCCAACACTGGCCAGCTGCCCCAAGTGAGGGCCAATCCTCCAAGCAGACCAGCTCTCCTAGGAGTCCTTTACGCAGCCTCTTTGATGTGCCCCTCCCAGAGCACCTGCAGTGTGGCTTTTGTCGCCTGCAATGGGCAGGTCAGTTGCCCCATCTACAAGTTCCTGGCTCACTGTTTGGAATTTCTGTGTGAGCCTGGGGGCAGGTGTGGGTGCATGGGGCTGGGCCTCCCCTCTCGCAGGGGTTCAAGCTGCTGTTTCCCTGGTGTCCCAGCAGCACTGTTTTCTGGTCTCTAGCAGCCCCGGCCGGTGCACTTCCCTCCTTCCCCGCTCCTGCTCCCTACAGGACTCTTCTCCTCCACCTCTGGCCCATTGAGGTGCTTCCTCTCCCAGTTGCCAGAGCTAGGCTCTCACACAGTCCCTCCCCTGCAGGAGTTCAATTCCTCGTTTCCTCCAGCATTTGCCCTTGCTGCCCACACTTCACTGTTCAGATTTCTAGTCACCAGGGAGCCTGGAGCTGGCTTCAGTTAAAGACACCCTTCTTGGTAGGCACCGCCATTGCCCAGAGCCGACCTTGGCCCGCCAGCCACTTTGGAATTGTCTCACCTGCTCTCCTGTAGGTCTCTGCTGCCCCTGGACTGTGGTCCCCTGAGTCCAGATGCTGACCACTCCAATTCTTAGGGACCTGCAGATGTCTCGTGCTCCCTATCCTGTCCTCCAGCTGCTCTGGTACTCGAGAATGCCATCAGCACTGCTCTCTACTCTGTCGCCATCTTTGATCTTTCTTTTTCTTGATTAGTCTGGATAAAGGCTTGTCAATTTTGTTTATTTTTTCAAAGAGCCAGCTCCTAGACTTGTTGATTCTTTGAATTGTATTTTGAGTCTCTAATTTATTTAATTCTGCTCTGATATTGATGATTTCCTTCCCTCAACTTGTTTTGGGCTTTGTTTGTTGTTGGTCCTCTATTCTTGCAGCTTTATGGTTAGGTTGTTTGTATAATCTTTTCACCTTTTATGGTAGGCCTGTATTGCTATGAATTTCCCTCTGAGGACTGCCTTTGCTGTGTCCCGTAGGTTTTGGGCTGTTGTGTATTCATTGTCATTTGTTTCCAGAAACTCTTTAATTTCATCTTTGATCTCATTGTTAACCCATTCATTACATAAAAGCATGTTATTCAGTCTCCATGAGTTAGAGTATTTTTGTTTTTTTTTCTTGAGGTTGGTTTGCAGTTTCAAGCCATTGTGATCTGAGAAGGTGCTTTGTATGATTTCAGTTTTCCTGTATTTGTGGAGGTTTGTCTTGTGACTCACCATGTGGTCTATCTTAGAGAATGTTCCATGTGCATTTGAAAAGAATGTATATTTTCCTTCTTTTGGGTGAAAGGTTCTATGTATACATTTATCAGTTAGGTCCATATCTTCTATTGTTTTTCAATGCCACAACATCCTTGTTTGTTTGGAAGATCTGTCCATTGTTGATAATGGGGTATGAAAATGCACTATTATTAGTGTGTGGCTGTGTACATCCTTCTTGAAGTCCTCCAAGATTTTTCTTATATATTTTGGAACTCCTACGTTGGGTGCATACATGTTTACCAGAGTTATTTTTTCTGATATATTGTTCCATTTAGTATTATGAAATGTCCTTCTTTGTGAAATCTATTTTGTTTGAAATAAGTATTGCTACCCCAGCCTTTTTTTCATGTCCATTTGCTTAATATATATTTTTCCATCCCTTCACTTTCAATCTGTGTCCATCTTTTGTTCTGAGGTGGGTTTCTTGAAGACACCATATATGTGAGTCATGTTTTTTTTTATCCATTCAGGTACCCTATATCTTTTGATTGGTGCATTTAATCCATTTGCATTTTAAGGTTATTATTGATTGATATTCATTGCTATTTTCCCACTTTGTACCTGCGTTCCTCTCTGTCTCTCTGTTTCTTCATTTATTTATTTTTTTTAAAGCAGACCCTTAAGCATTTCTTGCAATGCTGATTTAGTAGAGATGTATTCTTTTAGTATTCTTTTATCTGGGAAACTGCTTATTCCTCCTTTTATTGTGAATAAGAGCCTTGCTGGGTAGAGTATTCTTGGTTGCAGGCCTTTGTTTCCCATGACTTGGAATATTTTTGCCATTTCCTTCTGGCTTGTATTGCTTCTGTTGAATAATCATTTGATAGCCTTATCAGAGCCCTCTTATGTGTTATTTGCTGTTTCTCTCCTGTTGATTTTAGGATTCTCTCTTTGTCTTTGGAATTTGCCATTTTAATTATAATGTGTCTTGAAGTGGGTTTGTTTGGATTCATCTTCATTGGTATCCTCTGTGCTTCCTGAACTTGAATAAGATTTTCACTCATCATGTTAGGGAAGTTTTCTATCATTACTTTTTTAAACAGGTTTTCCATTCCTTGTTTTCATCTTCTGATATCTCTATGATATGGATATTATTACGTTTGATGTTGTCCTGTAGCTCTCTTAAAACCTCTTCATTCTCGTTCAGTCTTTTTTCATTCTGTTGCATTGTCTTGGAATATTTTTCTATGTTGTCCTCCAGCTCACTTATCATATCCTCTGCTTCCTCTAGCCTACTGTTGATTTCTTCTACTATATGCTTCAATTCAGAAATTGTATTATTCATTTCCTCCTGGCTCTTACTGATAGTTTCTATGTCCTTTTTACTGCTGGTATACCTCTCAGTAAGTTCCTTATAGCTTTTATGGAGTTCTTTGTAGTTTCCTGGAGTTGTTTATAGTTTTGTTTGAGCTGGCTGAGCTCATTGAGCTTCTCTATCATCATTATTTTGGATTCCATATCTGATATTCTGTTTGCCTCTATTTCATTTAGGGATCTTTCTGGGGATTCTTCCTTTCTTTTTGGTGATGGACTGATTTTCCACCCTTATTTTGGGTGTCTGTTGTTGCTTGTTTTTGTCTTGGATTAATCGGCTTTGAATCCTTGCCTTTGTGGAGCACCCTTCTGTGTTAGGAGATTTGTAGAGTTCAGTGTTGAAGTCTCCTAGATTTCCTCAACTTGTTGCTCTTGGGGTGGTCATTATGTCGTTAACTTGGGCTGTCTGGTTGTATTTTGTATTGGTTGTATGTGTTGCTCCTTTCTCTCCAGCTGGTTGATTGAGAGACACTCCTTCTATCCCATCTCATACACTATTTTTGAGCTGCTCCTAAAACAGAACCACCAGTCCAGGCAAAATAACCACACCTTCAGAGATATCTTTCACCTTTATTTCCCCTTTTGACTGCCTATGAACCTAGCTACGTACCCATACCCTCCAAGGTAAACCCCCACTTTTAATCCCACACTCAGCTGCAATTGAGCCAGTCTTAATAGGGGTGTAGATATGATAAGACTTTTATATGAGAGGAAAAATGATTAAGTTGACCAAAGTATAGATAATTTTGAAGGGTGCAAAGGAGTAGCAAAGTTAGTGGGGATACTAGAGAAAAAGCCAACTTTTCTCTTATATAGAAATAGGGAGGGGGAAAGTCAGAATGCCCCAGGTGCAAATGAACAGTATAAGCCTATAAATATAGTTACCGCTTCTACCTCCCTGTTCACCCTCAATGAGCACTGATTGGTCCAGGTGGAGCCAGGAGCCGTGTGCTTTTAGCAAATAAAAGAATGTGTAGTCCTTAGTAGTGCACCCACCCACACACACACACACAAATTGTTTAAGCAGCTGGGGAGGGGAGGAATACTTAGATTGAGGACTGGTAATGAGTTGTAGCAGGAGAGTGGGTAGACTTTGATAGAGTAGGAGGAGGGTCTTAGTTAGATGGGTTGAGATAAGGGAGGGGTAAAAATATGGGAATTGGGATACACTATGATATAAACAGTATTTACTTAAAATGCAGTAATTGTAAGAGTTGGAACTAACTTTTGAAAAGGATATGTTAGGGATTAATAGTTCATGTGGCTCTCAGTGTAACTCAGGTGCTTGAGATTAGCAGCTATCCATTTCTTGAGGTGCCTCTTTTTCTGGATCAAATCTCTGCAGTCTACAGTTAAGATGTGTGGTCTTGGAGTGGCAGGGCCTATGGCTGTCACAGTCAGGGCTGATTCTGAGTGCTAGCCCCCAGGTAGGCTGAGCCTCCAGGAGCCTAGCTGGGTTTCTGCACTTCTGGTATTTTGGGTCCCTTCCTTCTCTCACTGGTTCTGTGTGAAGACATGCAGGGTGCTTATGTGGTATTGATGGCTACTCATTCCCCTCTAGCTCCTCGAAGAGGTTTCTGTGTATGATGGGCACCTGGCTCCAATGTGGGGTGGCCTGCAAGTTCATTTGCTCTTGTGATGGCTAGCCCTCCCCTTGCAGCTCTTGGAGGAAGTAGCCCCTGTCCGCAAAGAGTGCTTGACTCCCCAGGTCTCCACAGGTCGTTTGTAGGCAATGGCTGGCCCTCCATATAGTCTAGCTCTTTGAGGAGGTTTTCACCTCCGCCTCTGCAATGAGTGCGTGGCTCTCCATGTGGTCAGCAGTGCAATCTGCTGGCAAAGGCTAATCCTCCAGCTCCAGCTCTTTGAGGAGGTTTTTGTCACCTGCACTGGGGGCGCCAGTTACAATGCATCAAGTTCCTGGTGCACAGTTTTGAATTTTCCTGTGAGTCTGTGCACAGGTGTGGGTGGGCAGGGTTGGGCTTCTCTTCTTGCTGGGGCTCTGAGCTGCCCTCCCCCTTGGTAGTTCAGGGACACAATTTTCAGCCTTCTCAATGCCCCAGCCAGTGCACTTTCCTGCTCTCCCACTTCTGCTCCCCGGGGGTCTCTCCTCCTCCACCTCTGGCCCTGGGAGGTGCTTCCTCTCTCTCAGCCTTTGGAGTGTGGCTCTCACACAGTTTCTCCCCTGCAGGAGTTCAATTCCTCATTTTCTCCAGAGTTTGCACTCACCATCCACACTTCACTGCTCAGATTTCTACTCACTGGTGAGCCTGAAGCAGTCTTCAGTTAGAGCTGCCCCTCTAGGCAGAGCCACCACTGCTTGGTCTGCCAGCTGGCCAGTTCCAAACAGTCTCACCTGCTCTCCTAGAGGTCTCTGCAGCATCTGGGCTATGCACCCCTGAGTCCAAATGCTTACCGCTCCAATTCACAGGGACCTGCATATGTCTTGTGCTCCCTACCCTATCCTACAGCTGCTCTGGCTCTTGAGAACACCTTGAGCACTGCCCTCTACTGTTGCCATGTTTCTAGGTCTTTACTCTTTCGCCACCTTTTTTCAGGAGTTTAGGTTTTTCTATTTCTGCTGCTTGGAATTTGTGGCACTTGGACTTTGTACCAATTGGGTTTGGTAAGGAACATATGTGGTATCAATGGGTAGGCTACCTGTGTCACTTGAGCTTTGTGCCACTTGGGCATTAGGCTTCCGGGGCTTTGGTGTCAGTTGGGTCCACTTAGGACCACTATGGTAGCAGTTGGTAAGTCATCCCAGCCACAGAGGCTTTTTGCCACTTGTGATTGGTGCCACATAAGTCTGAACAGGATCTCTTATGGTATTAGTTGGAAGGAGATAAGATGCTAGGACAAGCTTGTGAAAACTCATTTGACATATTTTAATTATGGATCCAAGTTTTGTTTATACATTCCCACTTTTTCTGTGGTCTTTATATGATTATGGCTTTAGGTTAGTACTTTCGTGTCATCAGAAGTTGTACTGTTTTGATTCCTAAAGGGAGCCCATTGGGCCAAGTTTTAGCAGATTGGTCTATGTACAGCTATGATCCAATGACTAAGAAAAAATTAATTTTCTATTATAACATTGCTTTGGCTATTTAAACTTTAGATTATGTAGAAAAATGGCCCCTAAATGTTTCCATAAATTACTACATCATCATACAGTTGGAATTATTTGCCAACAGTCAGGGAAATGGGACCAAATCCCTTATATCCAGGCATTTATGTCCTTACATAATAAGCGTTCATCATAGGAAGGGAACGAACTAATGATGCAGAGAAGGAAATTATTTCAAAACCTCTCCCTGATAATAAGGCGCAGGAAAAAAGAGGAAATGAGATTAGTCTCTTTAATACTCTGCACCCAAGGGACCCAGAATTGCATCAGAAATATTTCTCCTGCCATCACCCCTGCTACTAGATACTCAAAATAGGGCCCAGAGTGGGCAACAGTCCACCCTGTACAATGAAGGAGTGTTCTTCCCATGGAAGACCTGGTAGGGCACCCAATTTAGCCAGCGAGTTTTCCTATTAAGAATGGGCAATTAATTTCCTTTGAAGCAATACCTTACAGGCAGAATAAACCAGGAGGGCCAGCAAACTGGTAACTGTTGGGCCCATCCCTCATTTTCCACTATAGCTTACTGAATTAAAAGAATTCCAACCCCCTTATATAGGGAGGATCTTCAAAAGATGGAAGATCATATCACCTCAATTTTTGCCATTCACCATCCAAACTGGGCAGATGTATAGACTCTTTTTATCCTTCTAATGACAAATGAAAGGTGGCTAGTTATAAATAAGGATAATGAAAAGAATCATAACCTATATCAAGATAATTTCAATAAGACCCTCAAGCCAACTGGGGCAATTGATAAAATCCAAATTGGACCTGAATAGAATTAGTCTCCATGAAATATTAAAAAATGTGCATATTGAAGGGACCTAAAAAGAGGTGCCTAAACAAAAGAGCCTAAATATGGTACAGGGTGTCTAAAGAAACCAAATGAAGTTCTTTCTGAATCTTTAGAAAGGATCTACCAGGTCTATCAAAGCTGACCCATAGGCACCAGAAAATGTTCAAATGGTAAGCATGACTTTTATTAGACAAGTAACTCAGGTATCAGAACTAAACTCCAACATTTGGATAGTGCATTGGGAATAAATCCCTCCTAACTTGTGGAAGCAGACTTTAAAGTATACCATAGCCTGGAGACAAAGAAATTAAAGTAAGCTGCTATTTTCTTAGAAACAATGGTCAGGGGTGGGGACCAGAAGGAGATGCAAAATTGGGAAGGAAAAGGGAAAGAATCACTAAACACCAATCAATGAGCCTATTGCAAAGAGAGAGGTCATTTGAGAAAAGACTGCCTGGAAACAAAAAGAAAAATATAAAGGATAGAAACTCTCACAGAGAAATATTAGAAAGGAATGACAAATATAAACGAGGAGACCCAGAGGCTTCCTTAGACACTTCCTGACCTACTACCATTTCCTGTAAGAGCCTCGGTACAATCGACAGTGGGAAACAAGCTAATAGACTTCCTCATAGTTATAGGAGCTACATATTCAGTGCTAAATGCAAAACTAACCAAGGAAAGTTCAGCTGATGGTTATTAGAGTGACCAGACAATTATAAAAACAGGTGTACCTTCAACCTCCACAATGCCATTTTAGAAATTAAAAATTTACATATACTTTTTTTCTAAATGCCAGACTACCCATTTTAGTTTTGGGCTGAGATTTACTTTGTAAATTGCATGCAAAAGTTTTCCCATTAGAAGCAGCAATTGTGTTTAAAAAGTCCCATCAAAATAAGATCTCCAACTCCAGGTGCTCCTGATTTACCCAGAAATCCCAGGGGTGAACTCTTCCTACCTAACATCTATAGACAGGTTGATTGAACTATGGGGGTTGATGGAACCCCAGGGTGGTTAATATCCAACTTGTAAAAATTAACCTGAGAGAAGGGGTATAAATCACACCGAAGAAGCAATACCCTTTTAAAAAGGAAGATTTAGAGGAAATTCAACCAGTATTACTGAAATTCTTAACATCAAGAACTAATTTAGCCATACCAGTCTACCTATAATACTCCCATTTTGCCAGTCAAAAATTCTCAAAAATGGTCATTTACTTCAGGAATCTCCTAGAAGATAGGGCAGATACAATAGATTCAATGGAACCTACATGTATTTGGAGACCCTAATTGATGGGGAAGACTGAGAAAATGAACCACACATGTAGAGGAACACTTTGTGCCGTTTCGGAAACTGTAGCTACTGAGCAAGCCAGGCCCAGAAAGCAGGTCTGTAAACCTTGACGGAAAATGGGAAACAGGCACATAGGCACAATCCAAGGCCTTCAAAAAGGTTTCCATGAGAAAAATCAGGCCTAGAATTGAAATGTATACCTTGAAGCCTCATCTACTTTGTGTATGTTCCAATCCTAATTAATGAACATTTGAGTTAAGACTGGAATGAACTCCTGAACTATGTTTTATCAATGCACTGGTGCCAGCAAGTTTGACCATCCTTGACCATCAGATACTGCTTACCCTCCCTAAACATGAAATGTTTTATGGCAAGCAACTGCACCCTTCTTTTTTGCGTGTATTTACCCCAATAAAAGCTATGTTGGGAAAGGGGACTGTGCACACTCCCCACTAGAGACAGTGGCCACCTCTTCTCGCCTCAGGAAGAGGGTTAATTTGTTCAACCCGAAATTAGGAGGCTCAGTGGGATGGGGATCCCACAACTGGCACAGAACATGGGACTGGCAAAGAGGAATTCGCTGGAGTTCAGAGGCTAAAAACCATGATCTCAGATAGGCATGTCTAGATGGAGGGAATCTTTCAGCTGAAAAATTAATCCTAGAGGTAAGGGACAGGCAGCACTGACTTTTTCTCTTTTGGTAAGGCTGCTCAGCATGTCTTAATTTTAAGATAAGGGTTTTTTTCCATCAGTTAAGAATTGGTGGAAGTTTGCATCTCTCTTTCTTTCTCCTTAAAGGAGATGCCACAATTTGAAGGCATGGGTTGGGAAGTTAAAAGTTACTAAAACGCTAGCAGCTTAAAGATTCCTGTGACAGGAGTTTTCGCTGAAGGAGACACAAGCACTGAAATAAAAAGTAACTGCTCCATTCCACTTTCAAGGAGGGACTTAGTACTCTCTAAGGAACAAGAAATCTATTTTTGCCTGATCCAACAGCTTCTTAAGGCTGCTGGTTGTCAAGTTAAGGAACAAGATTTAGTTAATTTGCTTCAAACAATTAAGCATCATTGCCCTTGGTTTCCAGACAAAGGATCTTTAGACCTAGAACTCTGGGAAAAAGTAAGACAGAAACTTATGTGGCTCCAAGAAAAAGGAACCTTAATAGGTCATCAAAATCTGTTAACTTAGAGCCTGGTTTAAAGGACTCGACCCAATTCATACTAAAAACTCAGAGAAACAGGAACATAAAGAGAATGAAAAGGAAGAAGTCTCTCTTTCTCCTGTTTTCTCTGAACCTCAGAGAGGGAGAGAGAGAGAGAGAGAGAGAGAGAGAGAGAGAGAGAGAGAGAGAGAGAGAGAGAGAGAGAGAGAGAGAGAGAGAGAGAGAGAGAGAGAGGGAGGGAGGGGGAGAGAGAGAGAGAGAGAGAGAGAGAGAGAGAGAGAGAGACAGGGGGGGGTTGGGGGGGAGGGTTAAAACGAAAAATAACAGTTCTGCTCCTTACTCAAGATGGGCTCTGGTCTTTCTAAAAATTGGAAAGTTTACTTTTGTTTAGCACCTTAAATTCTTTAGTAGCAGGTAAGCCAATATCTTTACTAATTAATATAATAGGTCATTTATTAATTCCTCAATCTCAATTACGGGCATTAATAGCATAGTAAATTTCAACTGCTTCATTTACATCTGAATACTCCTTGCCTGACACAAAACTTCGGTCTGCACTAAAAGTCCTAACTTTCCCCAATTGTAATTTAAATTACCTCACTCATTAGTCATTTTCCTTTTTTTCTGTCTACTCTATTTATATCTCTATCATCCCTTGTCTGCTTTACAAAATAATCTGTTTTACAGAAGGTACAAAGAAAAAGTGTCAACCCTCCCTCAATGCAAAACAAACAAACAAAAAACAAACAAAAAACAAAAACCCTTCTCTTGTTGAATAAATTAAAAATAAAACTAAGAGGGACTAGGTATATTACAAAAGGTTGAAAAAATTCAGTACTTAATAACTGAAGTTCTTAGTTATATTTAGTAAAATAACCATACTTCATGATATATTACTTAAATACTTAGTCTCTAAATACTAAGAACTAAAGTTTTGTTAGCATATACTAATGTCACATGCCTTTTGTTGTCATTTTGTGTCAAATGTCATTTCACAATATATATTCCTTAGTTGACAAAATTTCCAAAATTTAAAATTTAAAGAACTTTTTTCTTATAGCTTTGAGGTATTTCAAAGGGCCCCTGAAATATCTCATGGATTTATTTAGTTTAAAAAGAAATTCCTAAACTAATCAGGCTTATTTAATACATTTCAAAAATATTTAGAAAGTGTTGTTAAATAAGGAAACTACAAAAATCTCCAAAAGCCTATAAAGTTATAATATACTGTCATTTATAATTCTAATCAGGTAAAGTTATTTTTTTTTTCTGTATTTGTCTATCAGTTTCCTAATTAACTTTCAAAGAAAATTCATCTCCTTTGTTTTAAAATACTGTGTTTTACACAAATAACTATGTAAGTTACAACAGGTAGCTTGAATTGCAGAGGGTCCAAGTAAGTCCTAAATAGTCTATGCAAGTTAAAAAAAAAAAAAAAGGATGTGTAAAGGAACAGAAAAGAAATTAAGGAAGTGAAGAATTGTAAAAGAGAAAGAAGGAATAAAGGAAGATACATGCCACATTCATAAGTGGCAGGAAAAAAAAAAGACATTGAAGTAGGTAACTCAAGAAAGAAAATAGAAGTAGAAAAGGATTAAGAAGAAAAAATAAGCAAATAAGTATTTAAACACTGTTACAAGGTCCTGAAACTATAGGGTTAACTTATTACTCCCAGCAGCAGGAAGTTGCCCCTTCAAAGAGGGATTTGGGGTGGGGGAGTGTCAGTTTAAAACTCAAACCAAGGATTTAAAAAACCCAAATCTGTAATTTCTCCTAGGGCTGGGGTAGGGAAGCCTACTTCCAAGCCCATTTCAAGAATCATTAACTAAAACTTTTGCACATTTGTGTAAGTCTATAGCTAAGGCAGGTTTAGTAATTGTGCCAGAAAAAGTACAACAGCCTGAGCCTTGGAAACATCTCAGGCATACACTTTCCCACAGAATAATTCAGCCTCAGGTGCTCAAATTAAGCTCCCGGAGCTATTAACTCTCAATAGCCTTCAACAATTACTTAGAACTATTAATTGGCTACAACCCAGTTTAAGCATTACTACCCATCAATTAACTAATCTTTTTAATGCCCTACAGGAAGACTCTGACCTTAGTGCTCCACAAACTCCCCTCAAGCTCTGTTAAGAACTAGACCTTGTTAATCAACATACTAGCCAGCAACAGCTCTCAAGAATTAGTCTACAGAAGCCTGTCAGACTTTTTACTTTCCAATAATAGGCACCCCATGGTTGTTCCTTTCTCACCAGCCCCAAGGTACTATCACCACTTATGTAATAGCACTTTGCCACTTAATCATCAAGGGCCATGAAAGGACCCAGCAGTTCTTCAGCCTTAACGTGGCCTTCTCCAAGCTCTGTGTTACTCCCTTTAAATAGAACTCCAGCCAGCATTCCTGGGAGGAGATTCAACATTGCCTGTGAGAAGCTTTCTCCATTAATCTTAAGGGACAAATCAATCAACTCCAACTAGGACTGCATCAATAACTTCAGGACATTAAATGGCTTACTGAACAAAAGGTTTTTCAGACCCTGAATGATAACCTGCAATGGCTAAACTCTAAGAACTGGTTTGAGGGACTAAATCAGCATGTTTGGGTCATGGAAGTTGCAGAATGCCTTCTAATCATTGTAGTCTTTTGTGCTTTACAATGCATTTGCAAGTTGTTTTCCCAGAATCACATCTTCAAGAAGCAGGTAGCAGGCTTCATTGGTCTTACTACTATAACTACTGTTTCAAACAAAAAAGAGGTAGATGTTGGGGACTGGTTTGTGTGGTATAGGAGACTGTGACCCTGCACAAGCAAGGCCTGGGACAGGCCTGTAAGACTTTGACCAGAAAACCAGGAATGCAGGTGGCTGGCATAATCTGTACTGGCACTACGGGGTCCCTGAGAGAATTGGGTCTTGAGAAATACATAATAAACTTTGAAGCTTGCTCTGCTTTGACTAGTTTTAGATTAATGCACACCAGATGCTCAGGTTAAACTTATACTCCTTATACTTTTATTTATATATTTTAAAAAGACTTTATTTATTATTTTTTAGAGAGAAGGGGAGGGAGAGAGGAAGAGAGGGAGAGAAACATCAATGTATGATTGTCTTTCATCTGCCTCCAGCTACGGATCTGGCTGGAGACCTGGCTTGCAACCAGGTTATATGCCCTGGCTGGAGAATTGAACCAGCAACTTTTGGGTTTGCAGGCCAGTGACTTATTCACTGTACTATTGTTGCGGGAAGGACTTAGGCAGAACACCGAGATGTGGGAAAAAGTAGGCACTTTATTACACGCGCGACCCAGAAGAGTCAGTCTCCAAATCCTGGGCTCCAAGCACGGGTCTCCTCTTCCTTACATACTTTTGGGGAGTGGGCAGAGGCGGGGACAAACGGGGAACAAAGAAAAAGGGAGCAGGCGTGGGAAATACAGAAGCAAGGGGACGGAGGCAGCACAAAAGGGGAACAAAGAAGGGGGACCTGGCACGGGAAAACAGAGCCTGCCCTAAGTTAGCTCCCCTATCTATGGCTAAACCTCCTACATCTTGCTGAATTTTCTGTTACACTACCAGCCAGGGCCTTTCATTTCCTTTTTTAAAATGTCAACAAATGGCTAAATGAAGGTAGTTGACTTGAAAGTTCTCATGTGGAAGATGATGAATTGTCAGCAAAAGAAGATATCCTGAACATGAGCTAGGGATCAGATTGGCTGATAAACTGTCCTTAAGCACTAAGAAGCATGCTTATTGAATCCTGCAGGATCACAACAGTTAACTGAGGAATCTCACTCGGGGCTGCACAGACAGGAGTCTAAATCAGAAGAAAGGCTTTCTGCTGTGAAGATATGCCAGACTGCACTGCATTTCAACGTGAACATCATCATGTTGATTTTAGAGATCCTTAAGAAGTTATCTGCAATTCAGAAGAACCTATGCACCCCTGTGTTCATAGAAGCTTTACTTATAATAGCCAAGTTCTGGAAAAAGCCTAAGTGCCCATCAGTGGATGGTTGGATCAAAAGACTTTGGTAAATTTACACAAAGGAACACTACACAGCAGAAAGAAAGAAGAAACTCCTACCTTTTGTGACAACATGGATGGAACTGGAGACAAATACCATATGATCTCACCCAATACAGGAGACTAATAAACAAAACAAACAAACAAGCAAAATAGAACCAGAGGCACGGAAACAAAGAACAGAATTTCAGTGTACAGAAGGGAAGGGGAGAGGTAGAAAGAGGCAAAGAAGGGGAATAGTTTAGTCAAGGAACTAGCATGGATGACCCATGGACATGGACAACATGTGGGATTGACCAGGGGAAAGGGAATTGGGGGGCAGGGGAGAGCAAGGAGGGAAATGGGATAAATGTAATGCAACAACAATAAAATAATAATAAGAAAGAAGTCACCCGCCTATAAATAAATCTTTAGAAAGGAAGCGTCTTCCAAGCAGAGCTCAATACTGACCTTTACTAAGCCTAAATGTATGCCCGCTTATGCTGACCTAAAGTTAAGAACACCAGCCTTTCAAAGTTCCCTTGAACCTGACTACTTTCTCAAGTCTGGGAGCAAATTTAGAGTCCTGAGAAGATGAGACATGATGACAGGGGTCTGGGATACTCTCAGTCCCTAGAAGCAGGCTCATCTGCTCTCCAGCCTAGACCTCATTTCCTCACCCGTATAGCAGTAGACACACTTTCAAGGACCATGGACTCTGGTAGCACAAACAGAAAGACGTGGAAGTCCTTCTCTGCCTCATATGCTCTCCAGCCCCTCCATACAGCATCAAGAGTGGCTTGATCTGACCTCTCATCATTTCCTGAATCTACTATCCCTAATCCAGGTGCCTGGCTCAGTCTAAGTCATCATCCTCTATGCCTGGAAAGTTGTAATTAGCTGCTGAGTGGCCCCAACAATGCTCAGGGTTCATTAGCCTGCTCCCCATTCCACAGCAGGAGACACTCTTTCATGTTCATCTCAGGATGTCAACCCCTCAGAGTTTCCCCATGGATTTATGTAACCCCAAATCTTCACTGTTTGGATGTATAGGGTTCCTCTTCCCAGACCTTTTATGTTATCCTTAGGATCAATATTACCGTCCTTTTTCTCCCTGTGAAGGTCAGGACTCTCCCACTACAGGGCCTTGGTACATGATATTCCATGACTGTGGACATCATTTCCCCTCTTAGATATTCCTCCCTAGATTATGGCTTCATTGCCATTCTTTCTCAGGGGAGCCTAACCCATTCCCCCCACTCCCTCCCAGCCAGGTCAAGCTATATACTGATACCCTGAACTTATCCCTGTGGTACCTATCACAGTCGCAACTGGTCAGTGTATTCAAATATGTCATCTTAGACTTTAGAGTCATGAAGATGGGATTTCCCTCCCGGAATCTCAGTGATGAGCACAGTTCATTGTAGGGGGTTAATTAACTTTGGATGGATGGATGAATGGATAGATGGGTTGGTGGGCAAAGGGTGGGTGGGCAGATGGGTGGATATTGATGAGCAGATGGATGAATAGGTGGATAGACAGATGACGGGTGGATCTCCATAGATACCAACGAGCATAGGGAAGATCTCATGGGTTCTGAGAGAGGGTCCTTCCATAATGTGAAATACCTTACTAAAATAAATGGGACATAAGGAACACCTCTGAAAGATCTCCAACTGAAATCTGAGATGGGCACCTTATTTATGCATTGGGGAGGCTGAAAGCTTCTTAAACCTCATGAAACCTTATTTCAAATCTCTGTAGAGCGCTGATGCGGCAGATGCTTGTATTATCCCCACAGCCCTGTGGCTCTCCACTTGTGTGTTCCATTTGGTATGCTGAGTCCTCACTGTCAGCCCAGAGCAAAAAGAAGCTGCTGCAGCCAATGAGGAGAAGAGCTGGAGGAGACCAGTCTCAGCTCCCGCCCCTCAGCTGGCAAGAATCTGAGATGTGGCCCACATCATGTGTCTCAGGGAATGAAGATCCAGCAACCCCAATGTCACTTGCTCTCTCGGTCACCCTGTGTTGGCTCCTCCTTTTCCTGTATCACTTCTCATTCCAAATAAGCTGACTGCCTCAAATGCTTATCTCAGGGTCTACTTCTGGGGACCCCAATCAAAGACAGCCCCAATAAGCAAAATAAAACAATGATACTGGAAAAAAAACAAGCAAACAAAAAAACCCTTGTAGTTCAGGGCCTTTGGTGAGTTGTTATGCTGGAAGTGGTCAGCAAAGCTGCCTGGCTCCTTTTAAGAACAACAAATCTGTTATGAAGCAACAGGAGTTAGGCTTGGATCCTCCTTACAGGCCCAGAGCTCCAACCTTTCCCAGGAGCCCTGGATAGGAGGGGCAAATGTCAAGTCCAGTGCCAGAAGGCCAGAAACATTTTTGTGTTTTCCTTCCAGTGCTTTCCACACATTGCCTCCTTCTCCCAACACAGTATTTGCACTATGAAATCCTGAA
This sequence comes from Noctilio leporinus, assembly GCA_004026585.1. NCBI lineage: Eukaryota > Metazoa > Chordata > Mammalia > Chiroptera > Noctilionidae > Noctilio > Noctilio leporinus. Next base: position 11,336 of record PVIW01005572.1, on the reverse strand, counting down.
AATTACTAAATTTCACCCAATTTGGTTTAATGTTCCCAAGGAGCATGGCATTGTATTAGACACTCAGATATTCCCACAGCCCAGTTTCTATTTAAAAACTGCCCCACTATTTAAAGTTCATGATGAGGAGAATAAAAGAAAAAAGACTTCCAAAACTGAAGGGAACATGAGACAGATGAAAGAAAAATCCAGTTTGCTTCTAAAAAAGGCCAAAAATTATAACCATCCTTGGCATCATGTCTCAAGTCTGAGGATTTTCCCCCCTTTTTGATTGTTTGCACACCAAAATAGAGTTTATTATGGGTTACTCAGTGAGCTTTTTCAAGTTCCTGGTCCTCAAATCCTCTACTCAATCTGTATGTTGCAGGTCTTTTAAACTCCTCCCACAAGTGGGAGAGAATGGAACCAAAATTAAGCTGCTGGAGTTCCAGAGCTGTAACAATCTTCTCCTTATGTGGCCACATTTTCCCAGACCTTAGCCAGGGACCCAGCAAAACTGCCTAGCTCCTTTTGTAAACAGCAAAACGGTGATGAAGGCAACAGGAATCAGAAAACTATTCACTGCAGGAAGTCCCAGTATCCGGTGAGAAATAAGAAATACAACAGCCTTGGGTTGGGGGAAGTGAAAAGTCCATGGCCTTTGTGTTTTGCTATGTGCCAGAGCGTCAGCGTCTGAGTCCTCAGCTCGCCACTGATCTCAGGCTGGGGCAGCTGCTGTCACTGTCAGGCTTCCAGCCTCAAGCTAAGAGCAACAAGGCAGCTCCAATGGCCACTTCCACCCGCTTGCTGCTGCTGCTGCTGCTGCTGCTGCTCCTGAGCCCGCCTTGGGTTGGGGCTGGTGCTGAGAAACAGGCTGTGGTGTGTGCGGGAACTGCCTGCTACTCAGCCCACTGGGGCAAACTGAGTGCGTCTGAGGCCCAGCTTTACTGCAGCAAGAAAGGGGGCAACCTGGCCACCGTGAGGTCTGAGGAGGAGGCCTGGCACATCCAGCGAGCCCTAGCCCAGTTCTTAGAGCCCGGGGTGTCCCTGGAAACCAAGAAAGGCAAGTTCTGGATAGGACTTCAGCGGGAGAAGAGGAAGTGCTTGGACTCCAGCCTGCCTCTGAAGGGCTTCAGCTGGGTGGGTGGCGGAGACGTCACATCTTATTCCAACTGGTACAAGGAGGTCAAGAGGTCTTGCATCTCCAAGCGCTGTGTGTCCCTGATGGTGGACCTTTCCCACTTGTCCTTCACCAGCCACCTCCCCAAGTGGTCTGACAGCCCCTGTGGGAGTCCGGGCTCTCCTGGAAGAAGCATTGAGGGCTTCGTGTGCAAATTCAGCTTCAAAGGCATGTGCCGGCCCCTGGCCCTGGGAGGCCCAGGACAGGTGAACTACACCACTCCCTTCCAGGCTACCAGCTCCTCCTTGGAGACTGTGCCTTTTGCTTCTGTGGCCAATGTGGCCTGCGGGGATGGGGATAAGAGTAGACAGCATTTCTTCCTATGCAAGGAGAAGGCCACTGATGTCTTTGACTGGGACAGCTCAGGACCCCTCTGCATCAGCCCTGAGTTTGGCTGCAACTTCAATAATGGAGGCTGCCATCAGGACTGCTTTGAAGGTGGGGATGGCTCCTTCCGCTGTGGCTGCCACCCAGGGTTCCGCCTGCTAGACGACCTGGTGACCTGTATGTCTCGGAACCCTTGTAGCTCCAGCCCATGCAGAGGGTTGGCCACATGCATTCCAGGACCACTTTGGGAAAACTACACGTGCCACTGCCCCAAAGGCTACCAGCTGGACTCGATTCAGCAGGACTGTGTCGATATGGATGAGTGCCTGGACTCCTCCTGTTCCCAGGAGTGTATCAACACCCCTGGGGGCTTCCACTGCCAATGCTGGATGGGCTATGAGCCTGATGGCCCTGAAGAAGGGGCCTGTCAAGATGTGGATGAGTGTGCCCCTGGTCACTCACCCTGCGCCCAAGGCTGCATCAACACAGATGGTTCCTTTTACTGCTTCTGCGAGGATGGCTATGTCTTGACGGGGAAAGATGGCACCCAGTGCCAGGATGTGGATGAGTGTGTGAGCCCAGAGGGCAACAACTGTGAGAGCTTATGCTTCAACATGCAGGGGTCTTTCCGCTGCGGCTGTTTGCCAGACTGGGAGCTGGCCCCTGATGGAGTCTCTTGTACCCTAAGCCCCACATCCCTGGGACAATCTTTGGAGCCTCCCCAGGGAGAGATAAATAGAGAGGGAAGACTTGTGCCTTCTATCACAACATCAAGTCCAACTGGGGACCCTGAAGACACCTCTAAGGTGGCACCCACCATGAAGAGACCCTCCCTCCCACCCAATGCCTCCAACATTCCCACGTTAACTCAGACTTTAGTCACCAGTGGGTCTACTGGCATATGGATGGAGCTTAACAACCATCACCCCACAGTCATCATTGGCCATGAGGAGTCTACAGATGGGGATTTCATAGTCCAACAAAGGGATGACAGCACTGATGGGCAAAAGCTACTTTTGTTCTACATCCTTGGCACTGTGGTGGCCATCTTACTCTTGTTGGCTCTGGCCCTAGGGCTGCTGGTCTACCATAAGCGTAGAACCAAGAGGGATGAAAAGAAGAATAAACCCCAGAGTGCAGCAGACAGCTATTCCTGGGTCCAGAGCGAGCTGAAAGCAGGACTATGGAGAACCAGTACAGGTAAAGAGGACTAAGTTTGCCCAGGGACGGAGGGGCAGACCCAGGGAGGTGGGTGGGCAAAGACTCCCGCACATAGAGAGAGGGCAGCTGCTGTCCATGTTAGATAATAAACCTAACTGGATACTCTCTTCAGGCAGTTGCCTTGCTTGCAGCTTGGGTACACATGGGCCTCTCTCAGGGTCTAGATATGCATGGCAGGGAGCAGCAGCTTCCAATGCTCTCATCTTCTGTTTTCCATAGTCCAACACCTGGGACAGATTGCTGAAGATGTGGTGACCCCAGAAATACTGTCAGTCAGTTGCAACCATCCTCAGGGCTTAGAGCCCCTGTCAAAAGGCAGGACCCACGTCCTTCTGAAAGACTGGACTTAGCAAACAATTTTAAACTTTCTCCCTAAAAGCCTGGCAACTTGGAATGTGCAGTGCAGGTGTATTCTAAATGTATGCAATATTCCTGAAGTGAAAGCTACAGGTTGTGGTGGTAGTGTCTTTTTGGAAGTTTTGAATATTAACAATTTGCATTCATTTATCCCTTTTCAAATTCAAATATGACTGATTTCTCTTTCTTTCTTTTTTCCTTCCTTTCTTCCTTCCTTCCTCCCTCCCAAACCTCCTTCCCTTCCTCCCTCCCTCACTCCCTCCCTCCCTCTCTCTCTTTCTTTCTTTTTCTTTTCACTGATTCTGGATTACAAGTCAGGTGCTAATGGGCTTCTCTTGAATTGCTTTCCTGCTCACTGGGTTCATCTAAAAAGAAAAAGGGTCTGATAATGCTAATTAGGACCAAAATGTTCTGTTGCTTTTAGTATAATGGAGACTAAGTCAATTATTGTTTAATTATATAAAAAGCTTTTTGTTTGTTTGTTTGTTTTGTCAAAAGGAACATATTTAGGTCTGAAAACATGTCTTTGCATTTACATTCTTTCATTTTTCTCATCACAAGTCTTCTGAACTTGATGTTGTTGAAATCTTCCAAGGTGACCAGAAATACACTTAATTGCTTAGCTAGCAAGGAATAAATTTAAAAATCACATTCCTTAGTTTTACATTTCTGATTGTGTTGGGTTTATTTACCAGTGAATCCTGAAAATGTGTTAAAAGTTGTATGAAGAGTGTTAAAATGGGTTTGAAAATAAACAATCAAAAGCACATAAGAGAGAGGCCAGGGGTTTGCCCACAAATATTTGAATCTAATACTTGAATTAATTTAAATATTTTTATGTTAACACAGACTTAACTACTGATGAGATGAACACTCATAAGGAAAAATTCAAAGACAGCTTGTTTTTATGCCTGTACATCCCCAAGATGCTCCCTCCCCAGGCTCCTCTGCTTCACCTCAGGCAGCTCTGGATCTGGGTGCTTTGGCTGTAGGTGGAGGATGCCCTGGAAAGTCTTTTGTTTGATTGTTTCTAAAGGACATGTTAATGAACTGACTTGCTGAGTTCTAAAAACTGTCATTATCATAAAGCTTTTTTAGCACAATTCATAGTCAACATTGCACCCTGATTTGTGACTGTAGCACAGAAAACAGTCAGGGACGAGTCATACAGGATGACTGTCCCAGTGGTGCTTCAGAAATTTGTGCCCCTTTTCTCTCTTTTCCTTAAAAAGGGGGCAGAAGGTGGGAAGGAAGAGAGAAAAAGAGAATAACTAAATTAATTTGCAACTACAAAAACTGCTCAAAACAACTTTTATTCATATCCTCATTTTTAAAGGCTGACTTGCAAATATTTTCTCTTACAATGTGGTCAATAATGTGAGGCTCTGCCTGTGTAGCCAGAGAGAAGTTGGCATGGTCAAAATTGTTAGAGCTATCTGAGTGACACTGTGTGGACTCCAGTGGTCTGATGGCTTTCTGCTGCCACTATGCAGAAGGACAAAGAAAATTACTTTCCTTCTAGAGACTCCAAACTCTCTTTCAGAAGGACACCCTATTATTTCTGATTTTGCCTTAGAAATGCGCCTGTGGGTGGAAATAGTGGCAGGTGCAAAGCCAGCCTTCAGAGTTAGATATGTGTGTATATATATATAATATATAAAAGTATATTATATATAAATATAATATATAAAAATATATATTAATATATAAATATTTGCCGATTTAAAAGTGTAAATACTACAGTTTATCATTATTATTTTAAGAAAATGAAAAACTGCAAAAGGGTGTAAAAGGAAAGATGAAGCCTCTGGGGGTTAGAACTTTGGCTTTTTATAGTCAGTTTTCACTTGGATTAAAGTGAAACTCAAGGAGGCAAAAGCTGTATCCATTGACCATAGGACCCTTGACAGCTTGTTGTATGGAAACCAACTATTTGGCCATTCAGATGATTTTAAAGACTTGGTCATATGTGCTGCATGAAATAAATGCAAATTCAAAGCTTTATCCCTAGACTGTTACAGTTTTTCTTTTCATTTGGTATAAGGAGACATTCTTACTTGAATTGACTGAGATTAGCAACTCATTTCACAGTATTTGATTCTTCTATAGTTCTGTCTCATTTTCTGGCTTCTGTGTTTAAGTTCTTCTATGGTAAGAATAGGAAGCTTAGTCCTCTACAATGGGGAAACCACACAGATCCCCCCTGCGGAACCCACAAGGGAATAAATGGACTGATAAATAACAGTTTCTCAGAATCTGTTTCAGCAGAATTGGCCTTCCAAAGACCAGTGAGTTATCCTGATCTCACATCACTGCCCACTGGTGGCCAAGATCCTCAACCTGCATGACCTCAGACAGATTATCTGATGAAACTACTGGCTTCAAATCGATGCTCTATTCTCCCATTTAAAACCGCTGTAATTCTGCCTGAGGTATTCAAACCCTTTACTGGGGAGCCTGGGGTCATAGCAATGAATGAACAAGTACCCACCAGTTATATGGCCATTGAAAACTGCCCATTTATTCACAGCGGCCCCAGGTGGCTTGGCTGTGACAAAGCCAGAGAAATGGGTGGAATGTAGAATGTAGAATGGTGGCTCTGCCACGAGCAAACCCCTCCAACTATGCCCATGGGCAGGGACAGACCAGGTACTGTTCTGTCCCTAGCCTGCTGAGCAGCAGAACAAGTGAGATGAGGGAGAGAGGAAGAAGGACTTGGTTACAGGCTCAAAGATAATGGACACTTTTGTCCAAATACTATTTCCCATAGTTCAATCATTCTAGAAAACTTTGGAAATTTTATATTTGGGACAAACTTATTTATTCCTACCCTTGACTTACCAAGGCAGATAATTTAAAGGTGAGGATACCTTTAAACACATAGCCCACTAGGCCCATTTCTGACTTTTAGGGACAATCATTCCTTTTTTCTTCCTTATTATTTAGCGAGGCTTGATGCAATTTACTCTAGGGAATCTGAGGCATGGAGAAAACCAAGGGTGGGGCAGTTATCCAAAAATGTCTAGAAAGTGGTTGATTTAATGAGTACCCTTTGTAGGATGAACTATCACTGCTCAAAGCATGGTCTCAAGGCACAAGCAGCCATTGAGGACAGCTTGATCATCGTAGTGGTGACATTGCGATGCCACACATCCATATGGTATCCTCCCAGCAGCATCAAATCTCCTGAATTAAGGACAGGAGGACTCTGGGGTGCAGTTGATGCCTGGCTTTACAAGGCTGTCTCTAGCCCTAAGTGTTACTTAGTGGTAGCCTAGCAGCCCTTGACAAAAGCTCCTCCTCGCATCTTCCCATGATCAGCCAAACAAATAGAATAAAAACTGAAGCATGTAATACCTGCTCATGTACACCATGAAGGAGGAACTAAGTAGGAAATTAATGTCTTTTCTCGTAAGCACACATGTATGTGTTGCTATTGTCTTTCATGTTCTAATCATGTACATTGTTTGAGCATATTGCAATGGACTCTTAGCACAGAGCAATCTTTGAAGGATATGGATTTCATTATTAGTTACTTTTATTCCAGTTTTGTTTTTCATAACTATTTATGTGAATACTGAGAGAGGAGAGGTGATATCTGACAAAAATGTACTAAGTTCAAAATACCATAGTTTTAGAAAGCAAATATAGGAAAGTCTTTTGGTATTATTTTTCTTCAGAGTGTCTCCATTGTCTAGATCAGGAAAACAGGAAAGCATTGCCTTCTAGCAGCTGCAAATCATGCAATGGCTCTACATATTTCCATCATCTTAAACAATAGGTTCAATGCGGTACTCTGAGATAGGAGCCCTGAAAACATCTGTTCCTATCTAGCTGCAAAACTTACTGCTTAAATCTGTGTGGTCTGTGGAGTCAACCAAAATAAAAGGAAGATAATCAAAAATCCCCACTTATGTAACACAAATACCTTGTTCCATTACAGATTCCAGGAACTAAGATTGCCTAAACTGGTTTTATAAAAAATAAGTTGTGTTTTAGTCTGTTCTTAGGGTTAATGCCCATCTATTTTAGGAAGAAACTCTAGAATTCCTTTCCTGAATTGTTCCTTTTACCTTTAAGGTGGCTAGTGTTTTCTTTCAGCAGATTTTGTCCTCTGCTCTCCTGAGCTGAAGTTCTTTTTTGCATATTTGGCTTAAGCTTGAACTATGTTGCATGAACATGCTTGTTTTGTTATATTAGATGCAATTATAAATGCCTGTAATCATTTTATGAATGCTAAATGAGAATGTAAATATTTTTAAATGGGTATATTTAAAACTTGTTCCATTAATTCTGGAATGATGGAATTTTAATGTGTGGTTTATTTTCACCCTTCCTAGTCATAGGTGTTTTGCAGGTTGTGGGGAGGGCACACTTGAGCACAGCACTGATCTTTAGAATGCAGAGAAAATGAGTGGTATCTTGGGTCAGCCTCAAAAAGTGGCAGGTTTGTTGTTTTCTGTGCTTTTATTGTGCACCTAGTCTAATAAACTCTAAAATACATTTGTTATCAACTTGTTTTAATATATTTCATAACAACTCAAAATACATGGCAGACTTGCATGTATGATCATTAAATGTATTCCTTTTCCTTTTCAAGGGGTTTCTGAAAGAAGGCAACTTGACTGCCTTGTTTTCATCTCTTCACATACTGAAGGCAGCAATAACCCCAGAGCATTAGGTGGGTGCAAGGCAGTGTCCTTCTGTCTGCACTGTCCCTTAGCACTTTGCCTTGGAAACGTGGACATACAGAGGGACTGGGCCACAGTGTGACCAATATCCCAGCAGCTGAGACCCAGGCCAATCAAATGCTTTTAAAATTTTGTCTTAGAATTCAAAGCTCTCTCTTTGGTACCTCAATTTTCACCATTTAATTCCCTATATCCTTTTAATTGCATTGGTGACACCTGGTGCAGGATTAAATATGTTCAACTGGAGTGATGAAAAACACAATTCCCTCATTATCATAGGAACATTATCATCACTTTGTCAGCAAAGTGTTTTCAGTTTATTTAACTAATTGGATAGGCTGACCAGATCATATACTGTTTGGCTACATAAATCTCATTGTGAGTGGAAACTGGGGCAGCAGATGGTAGTCAATTTTGAGTCCACCTGCTTTGAAGATTATGTACTGGTAAGAACAGGGCTTAGGTAGGATCAAGTGCTTTATTGCTATGCTAATGGGCAGAACACTTGAGATAAACACTTATTACTCAGGGTTAAATGAAGCTGATTTTTTAAAGCAATTTAGCAACTAACAAAATACATTTAGAAATTTTATCCTAATATGAACAACTATGGCTGGACCCCAACACACATACTCCTCTATGTGCATCACAAACACAACAAACACAGAAAAGCACCCACAAATACACAAACATACACAAACACATAGACACACACCCATAAACACACACAATTTTAACATTTTTCTGTTTCATGCTGAAAAAGCTGAGGCCAGTATTTTCTGTCTTAAAAAAATCCCATGAACAAAAATGCCAAATTTTAACGATGACCCCTTTGACGACTTTTGCTATCTGCTAACTAAAATAACTTAAATGCGCGGTAAATGTAAGTAAATATGATTTACTTGCAAAAAATTCAACGTATACAGACATATCTGTTGCCGAATACAAAATACATTTGTAATAGACAACAGTAGGTTAAAGGCAAGACTAACATATCTTATGTACATTCCATGAGTTTAAACATGAATTGAATAAGCATTTTAAGTTCTTAGCCTACTCAGATAAACCTGAAAATCAAAAAGTCTCATTTGCTTCTCCCTTATTCGTCTTTTAACATTATAGCTGCTTAAAAAGAGAAGACTTGTTCCAAGTTCTTTATACCTCCTGGCTCATCCTTCACAGAAAAAAAAAAAAAAAAAATTGAAGGACTGGTAAATGGGTGAGAGAGAGAAAGAGTGAGAGAGAAGAGAGAGAAAGGTCCAGAGTAATCCATGAGGCCAGCAATCACTATCTGGGAATCTGACTTAACAGAATGCTCTTTGCCAGGCTGCACATACGTGCCTTCCCTGAGACGCTAGGTGCTCATAGCCAGAATTCACCATAGCTGTTGCCCTGTGTTGAAAGCCGTTTGTTGGGTATTTATTTGAGGGTTGTCATCATTGATTTGGATATTATAGTACTCTTGTGATTCAGATTAGTCCATTTAATTAAATTCTGTGGAAGGAAGGAAGGAAGGAAGGAAGGAAGAATGATTGTTTAACCACTATGCTGTATACTTGAAATTGATAGAGTTGTATTAAATTTTAACACATGTTTTCCATTAAAAAAAAACAATGAATGGATGAAAAACGGAAAATGTGGGAAGGAGAGAGAAGAAGGAGGGGAGGGGGAGAGAGAGAGAAGAAAGAGAGGTAGGGGATGACCTAGACGTGGTAATTGTCATGGCGTCACCACTCACGCATCTACTCTTTTACTTTGAAATAATTAAGGGCCATTTGCCCTCATTGCCTCTCTAACTTCCTGGTCAACACTCAAAGAACAGCAGAACTCTGTTTCTGCTGACCTTGGCTGAGGACCAAATACACTTTGCATCATGTTCTTGTCATCTTTTCCTGCAAAGTACTTTTTACCTCTTCCACTTCACATTTAAAATAATGCCTGTCCAGATCTTCCAAAAAAAAAAAATCCTCAGAGATGTTGTGGCATTGAACAACACTCTAGAGGAAATGGACCTAACTGATGTATACAGAGTCTTTTACCCCAAAGAAGCAAAATACACATTCTTCTCAAATGCACATGGATCATTCTCCAAGATAGACCACATGGTATGTCACAAGACAAGCCTCCACAAATACAGGAAAATTGAAAGCATATCAAGTATCTTCTCAGATAACAATGGCTGGAAACTAGAAACCAATCTCAAGGGGAAAACCCAAAAATTCTCTAACTCATGGAGACTGAATAACATGCTTTTAAGCAATGAAGGGATCAACAATGAGATCAAGGATGAAATCAAAAAGTTCCTGGAAACAAATGACAATAAACACACAACAACCCAAAACCGATGGGATACAGCAAAGGCAGTTCTCAGGGGGAAATTGATAGCAATACAGGCCTTCCAAAAAAGGTTACAAGAAGTTTATAAAAATGACCTAACCACAAAGCTGCAAGAACTAGAGGAGCAACAACAAACAAAACCCAGAGCAAGTAGAAGGAAGGAAATCATCAAGATCAGAGCAGAACTAAATAACTCAGAGATTCAAACTATAATTCGAAGAATCGACAGGACCAGGAGCTGGTACTTTGAAAAAATAAACAAAATTGACAAGCCCTTATCCAGACTCATCAAGAAAAAGAGAGAGAGGACCCAAATAAACAGAATCAGAACTGAAAGAGGGGAAATCACAACGGATACCTCAGAAATACAAAAGATTGTAAGAAATTACTACAAACAACTCTATGACAAAAAATATGACAACCTGGATGAAATGGACACACTTCTGGAAAGGTATAATCTACCAAAACTGAACCCAGAAGAAGCAGAAAGCCTGAATAGGCCAATAACAACTAGTGAAATTCAAGAAGTAATCCAAAATCTCCCAAAGCACAAAAACACTGGACCAGATGGCTACACAGGGGAATTTTACCAAACCTTTAAAGAAGAACTAACTCCTATCCTCCTCAAACTATACCAAAAAATTCAGGAAGAGGGAAGACTCCCAAACTCTTTCTATGAAGCCAATATTATTCTAATCCCAAAACCAGGGCAAGACACAACAAAGAAAGAAAGCTACAGACCAATATCTCTGATGAACATAGATGCTAAAATTCTCAACAAAATATTGGCCAGTCGGATTCAGCAGTATATTACAAAGATCATACACCATGATCAAGTGGGCTTCATCCCAGGGATGCAAGGATGGTACAACATTCGTAAATCAATCAACGTAATACACCACATCAACAAATTGAAAGATAAAAACCATATGATCATATCAATAGATGCTGGAAAAGCATTTGATAAAGTGCAGCAACCATTTATGATAAAAACCCTCAGCAAAATGGGAATAGGGGGAGCATACCTCAACATCATAAAGGCCACCTATGAGAAACCTGAAGCCAACATCCTACTTAATGGACAAAAACTGAAAGCTTTCCCCCCAAGATCAGGAACGAGACAAGGCTGCCCACTTTCTCCACTTCTATTCAACATTGTCTTGGAAGTTCTAGCTATAGCCATCAGAGAAGAAAAAGGAATCAAAGGTATCCAAATTGGAAAGGAGGAAGTCAAACTGTCATTA